>JAUKPQ010094036.1:0-17680 GCA_032273045.1 Chloridella minuta | reverse complement strand
TTAATTGGGCACCCGGTGAAGATTTAGAATCTGGACTAATCAAAACTTATACTTGGATTGAAGAACAAATCAAGTCGGGTAATAAAGATTATAAATAAAACGGGTACTTTTAAGAACTATTAAATAGTTTACACAGGAGACTATTTTTGGATTTCAATTTAAAAGGACTTGCGGTAGAGAAGTTAGTACCGAAAGAAAGACCCACAGAAGATATAGCAGATGCCCGCCATCGCAGTATGATGGAAGCAATAGCGCCCTACGCTAAACAAACCGTTCAAAAGAATTTAACTCCGGTATACACTGATTACAAAACACGTAATACTAAATTAGTATTAGTATTGTGCCCAGAATGGAGTCCCTATATGCCCCCATTTAGTTTAGCTAGACTAAGTGGCATTGCAAAAAGTGCTGGATATGAAACGCATATTATGGATTTGAATGTTAGGGCCTATAATGAATATCGTAAAGATTGGCAACCTAATAACAAACTTCCATTTAGATTATGGGACCCTAGCAGTAGTTGGCATTGGTTGGGTGATACTTATATGAATGACATTCATCCTGTACTAGAACCTGTACTTAGTAAAGCAGTGGATGATATAGTTCAATTGAATCCTCAAGTGGTTGGATTTAGCATTTATTACATAAGCGAAGAACCAACCAAGTGGATGTGCAGAGAAATAAAACGTAGGTTGCCTAATGTTAAAATCGCAGTTGGTGGTCCCAATGTTCATAAGAGTTGGTTCAAGGTAGAACCCTACTACGATTATGTTGTCGTAGGCGAAGGTGAGGCAAACCTATTAGTTTTATTAGAAGAAATTGAAGAAGGTATTCATCATGCTGGTCCTAAGATTTTAGACCAACCTGAAGAACAGCGTATAAACATCAATGGCTTGCCTATGCCAGACTATGAGTCTATAGATTTTAGCCAGTATGAATTACCTAATGGAGTCAATACTGAAATTAGTAGAGGCTGTACCGCTAAGTGTACCTTCTGCGAAGAAACACACTTTTGGAGATACCGTCAGAGGCAGGCCGTTGACTTGATTACAGAAGTTGAATGGTTGTACTACAATAAAGGTACTGATGTTATTTGGTTCATTGATAGTTTAGTCAATGGTAACTTAAAAGAGTTAAGAGCATTTGTCAAAGGAGTTGCCGCCAAAGGTCTTAAGATTAAATGGACAGGATATGCCCGTTGCGATGGTCGCATGGATTTAGAATATATGCAAGACTTGGCTGCTGGTGGTTGTATCATGTTTAACTATGGCATAGAGTCTGGTAGTCAAAAAGTATTAGATGATATGGCTAAGGGTGTTACTATCGCAGAGATGGAACAGAACTTCATCGATGGTAAGAAGGTGGGTATATGGGCTGCTACAAATTGGATCGTAGGATTCCCCACTGAGAATTTTCAAGACTATGCCGATAGCATGACACTCTTATGGCGTATGCGTAATAATAATATTAATAACGCTGGGTTAGGCGTAGGATATGGTTTAGGTCCTGAAACTATCGTAGGTCAAAATCCTCATAAGTTTAATATCAGTTGGCACAAGTATCAAGGTCATTGGATTACAAAAGACTTATCAATGGGCGGCACTCATGTGATGACTAGAGTAAAAACGTTTCACATGTTTGCTGACTTCTTACAGGGATGCAGCGAAGTCCCGATTAGTTATCCTGTGCGACACAGTTTAGCAAGAGAACATTATAAAATAGAGTTGAACGATCCTAAGTGTATAAAAGAAATTGAGTATGAAAAGTTCGATTATAATATTATTAAAGTAGATATTAATCCATTTGCTAACACTCTAGTAAACGAAATGTGGCCATTCTTTAGAATGCTTTGGAAAACTAGAGGTGGTTACAAAGCAGAAGTTAAGTTTCACCCTGACATTGACTTAAAAGAATTTGGTAGTCAGTTTGGTCCCGGTATGTATTATGCTACTTATAAGTTTAACATAACTGACGATGGCAAGTGGGACGCAGATTTTGATATTATTTTTACACAAGTAGATAACAACTTTGATGATAGAGAACCTCCACCGTTAGGACGCAAAGGCCCGTTCTATGCACAAGACTATAGCAGATTACAAAGCAATACAACTAAACGTGCTAGAAAGTTAGCAAAGCCTACATGGGATGACCAAGAAGGTCGTAGTGGTCAAGACTTTGCTGATTTACTTGATGAAGAAAAGATGTTAAACGAAACTATTGATTTTTCATTCAAACTACATTGGGTTGAGTCGGGTGATTGGGGCAACTATAGTGATTATGAAATTCAAGTACCAGACACTACTAGTGTGATTATTCCAGAGAAAGAAGCAATGTCAAAGCAAGAGTTTGTTTCAATTGATATTTCATCACTTAAGAAAAATGAACAAAGTAGTTGAATTTGAAAAAGTAATAGCAGAGTACTACGGAGCTCCGTATGCTGTTGCTACTGATTGTTGTACCCATGCAATTGAATTGTGTCTGAGACTATTAAACCCTAAATGGGTATCATGTCCAAACCACACTTATTTGAGTGTTCCTATGACGTTTGAAAAACTTAACATAGGCTGGACGTTCAATGAAACTCAATGGAGTGATTACTATTATATAGACAATACAAACATTATTGACGCAGCAGTGTATTGGAAAAACAATGGTTACATTGCTGGATCAATGATGTGTTTAAGTTTCCAATTCAAAAAGCACTTGAACATTGGTAGAGGTGGAATGATATTATTAGATAACAAAGAACAGTATCAGATATTAAAGAAGATGCGATATGATGGTAGAACGGATCATGCACCTTGGAGTGAGCAAGATGTTGACACGATAGGTTATCATTACTACATGACCCCTGAGAATGCACTAACAGGACTACAAAGATTTGATGAAGTGTACTTCAAACAACCTAAACAATGGTCATATAATGACTATCCAAACCTAAAGAAAATGAAAGTATTTAATGCTAAGTAAAAATGAATGGGATCCACTTAAAGCAGTTATTTTAGGAATAGCTGATGATGCACAAATTCCCTTGTTTGATACAAGTTTGCGTTGTGTAAATTATGCAGATCAACCTCACACGTATAATATCCCAAGCGGAAAGTATCCAAAGCAAGTTGTAGACGAAGCTAATGAAGATTTGCATAAACTTGAAACGTTTATGGTTAACGAAGGTGTGCGAGTATATCGTCCTGATTTTAAGCGTGTGCCTAACTACTATAACTATTGTCCTAGAGATACTGTGTTAGTACATGATGATTTGATTCTTGCTACTCCAAACCCAATACGTGCTAGAGAGTTTGAATACAAAGCAATGGAAGATATATTAACATTGTACGGTGATGTAGCTACCATTGATATAAAGCGTAATGGTGATTTATATAATTCTGGTTGTATCGGTAATCCTGATGTACTAGCACTGAATGAAACTGAACCTGCGTTTGATGCTGCAAACATATTGCGTGACAATGATAATCTTTATTACTTAGTTAGTAACAGCGGTAACAAGAAGGGTGCAGAAAGATTACAAGAGTTGCATCCTAATAAGAAAGTATGGACTATTGAAGGTGTCTATAGTTATATGCACTTGGATAGTACAATTGCATTATTGCGTGAAGGACTAATGTTATTGAACCCTGCACGTATTAAGAGTATAGATCAATTACCCAAGCCACTGCAAAGTTGGGATTACATCTGGTGTCCTGAGCCAGTTGACATTGGTCACTATCCTGGATACTGTAACGCTAGCACTTGGGTCAACATGAACTTATTAAGTATCAATCCTAATTTAGTTGTCATAGAAGAACGTCAACATAATTTGCGTAAAGAATTAGAGAAACATAAGATAGAAGCAGCTATGTTACCGATGCGTCATGCACGTACATTAGGCGGATGTTTTCATTGTGTTACCCTTGATATAGTGAGGGATCACGCATGAAAAGAAAATGGTCTAGGGGTAACATTGGAAAGTTTTGGGAAAAAGATCAGTACAATGAATTACCATTTGTAAGACAACCTTTACAACAATATGAAATAGATGAATGGGTGAAGCTCGGGTATGATCACGTAAAAAGTTTTACCGGTACAATGTATGACAGTAGAAATCCAATGGGCGAATGGGTATCTAAAATCGGTAACTTGTTTGACCTAGCTGATCAAACTTATACTATCTACAAAATGCAGACATTAGAAATAATGCCAGAACACGTAGATCATTTTAGTACTTACATGAGATTGTTTGGAGCTGAATACAAAGACATTCGCAGAGTATTAGTTATGTTAGAAGATTGGAAGCCTGGACATTATTTAGAGATTGATGGCACTGGCTTTACTAATTGGATAGCTGGTGATTGGTTTATGTGGGAAAGTGATGTTCCACATGCTGCTAGTAATATTGGGGTAGAAGATAGATATACGTTACAGATAACAGGAACTGTTATAGATGCAAAAGCTAGTATGACTAACCTGCATTGGTTTAATATACCTAAGTTACCTGAGAAATTTGAAACACTAAGATTCCCCTACACAAAGGTAATAAACGAAAAATTCTTTGATGATAGTCCTACATACTTGTACATGTTTAACGGGAACATAACTGAGTTAGAAAATATAAAACACGATGAAGAAACTGTAACTTATCTCAACGGTAAAGGTATACACATATATCTAAACGAACCATTGTGTTGTTACAAAGTTGGGTCAACTCCGATCAGAGAAAACGATAGAGTTGGTACAAAACATAACATGTGGTTTTACACAGAGTTACCTCACGATATGAGTCCAGACGATTTACGAGCAGACGAACTAGACAGTATCTTAAAATATGCAACAGATAATAAGTTGACTAACATAACAGTACATACCTGCGATTATAACGCAGAAGCACATTATCCTGCATATACAAGTATACTGAGATTAATAACTGATGACATCTTTGTTAAATCTCAATTCAATTTGAGAAGAAGTCCTGATAGTGTACGGTTGACTAACAACTTTACTAAGAAATTCATTTGTCTCAATTGGCGATATACTAGACATAGATTTTTGTTAGCAGCATACCTATCTAACTTGAGTGGTTACATGACTTGGTACTTTAAAGCAGGATGCGGTATTTTGAGTAACAGTCCGTGGCTAAAAATATTTGAAACATGGTCGACCCAACATTCTACTGAGTTCGCTAAAGTTCTTGGGGGAATTATTCATCTTAACAACCGCACGCCAGTCAACGTGGATTTGAATATAAAAATTCCAACAATGATAACTCATCATTATTTCTTTGACGCTTATCCAAATAATGATGTTATAAATGATATCATAAAGCCCGGACCAGAAAACTACGAGAAGCTAAAAGATTTCTACTCTGATATATTTGTTGATATAGTAACAGAATCACGATATGCTCAGCCTACAGCCAACTTCAGTGAAAAGGTACTACAGCCAATTTTCTATAAGAAACCTTTTATATTAGCTGCACCTCCTAAGACACTAGAGTACATGAAAGGGTTGGGATTCAAAACTTTCAGCGAGTTCTGGGATGAATCATATGATGACTGTCATGACCATGAAACACGGTTGTTGTTGATATTTAAACTAATAGATGAAATTAATGATAAATCAATAGATGAACTAAGAATAATGTACGACAAGATGACCGACATTTTGGAGCACAATTTTGCAGTTGCTAATTCAATTATACCCGAAGTAGGTGAAACTTAATGAAAAAAATAATGCTTATTGCAGGCTGTAGTCATACAGCAGGATCTGAAATTAATGGCGAAGAAGATTCTCCTTATAATAGACAACAATCTTACGGTAATCGTCTTGCTGAAAAGATGGGATATACCCCAGTGAATATAGCTGAACCTGGTTCAGCTAACCCTACAATAGCACGTGGTATATTAGAATGGTTTAGTACAAAATACGATGCTAACGAAATGGAAGTATTTGTAGTTGTGGGATGGAGCGAAAGCACTAGAATGGAAGTTCCTTGGCACCGATCTACTTGGTACTCAGCGCACTGCCCATTTGGTGACTGGGCTGCTACTAATAGCTCAAACTTTTTAAGAGTTAACATGGGATGGCCAGGCAGTGACCCTGAAGAAAAAATGCTAGTACCTGAATACCAAATGTTCATGGCTAAGAATGAAAAATATTTAGAAATCTCAAGCGCCAACTCAGTGCTCCAACTTCAATACTTTTTTAAATCTAAGAATATTGATTATGTAATGTGCAACACTATGCACATGTTTCAACCTAGAGACAGGCATACTAAGTTTTACCTAGAGCAAATCGATACTACTAAATATTACAATATGGAAGATACTGAACAGTCGTTCTATACGAAATATAAAAATTTAGGGTACACTAACCCCAAAGCAAAGTATTGGCATCACAATGAAACTCCGCATCTAATGTATGCAGATGAATTGTACAACTTTATAGAGGCAAACAAATGTTCATAATAAGATGGTTTAAATATCTAGTTAGAGAATACAAGTATCGCAAACGTATCAAAGAGTTGCGTAAGCGTGATCCGTTTATTTACAAATGAACTACATAGGAATATCAGCCGGCTTCCATGACGCTGCCATTAGTGTCGTAGATGATTATGGCAATATCTTGTTTGCCGGGCATAGTGAACGTTACAGTAAAAGTAAGCACGATAAAGATGTGTGTGAAGAATTATTAATGGATGCACTAAAGCATACTAATTCTTTATACATAGAATATCATTACTATGAACGTCCTTGGTTAAAGTCATTACGTCAATTGCGTAGTGGCGAAGGGTTTACATGGCCAACCTGGGAAAAGATACTAGGTTCTACGTATGCTCAACTGGGAGAACCCAAGATTCATACTCACGGGCATCATCTATGTCATGCTGCTGCGGGTTTTCAAACAAGTCCCTTCGAAGATGCTACTGTTGTAGTTATTGACGCTATTGGCGAGTTTGATACTATCACTATCTGGGATGCTTGGTATGATTTCTCAACAGGCAGAGCAGAATATCAAAAACTATGGAGTATGCAATACCCAGATAGTATTGGACTATTTTATTCAGCAATGACCGAAAGAGTTGGACTACGACCATTAGATGAAGAATACATTTTGATGGGTATGGCAGCATACGGAGAACCAGTGCACCTGCAAGAAATGATTACTGAGTTTGTAGATAGTAAAGATATATTTACGTTCAAACAAAATCTACACACTGGGGTAAGTAAAGATTTCTTGCACGATGCTAATCCAATGGACATTGCTAGTAGTAGTCAATATCTAGTAGAGCATATGATTACTAGAGTAATGAGTAAAGCTAGATCACTAGGTCGTAGTAGAAATTTAGTATACGGTGGCGGAGTGGCATTGAATTGTTTAGCAAACAGATTGCTGGGGAACTTCTATGAAAATATTTGGATTATGCCTAATCCAGGCGATGCGGGTAATAGTCTCGGTGCAGCGTGTCTTGGCTACCGTGGCAAAGTTAATTGGACTGATGCTTTTCTTGGTCATAACATTCCTGGCAAGTATCCTGTTAATAACATACTTGATGTGTTACTTACTGATAGTATTGTTGGTGTCGCATCAGGACGAGCAGAGTTCGGCCCGAGAGCATTGGGAAACAGAAGTCTCCTTGCAGACCCAAGAGGAAACGAAATCAAGGATAAAGTAAATGAAATTAAACGCAGACAACAGTTCAGACCCTTTGCGCCAGTCATTCTGGAAGAGTATGTTCATCAATACTTTGATATGCCTAAGCATTGGGATAACAGTAGGTATATGCAAGTCATCGGTCGTTGTAGGAATCCTGAGTTATTTCCTGCTATCGTTCATCACGACGGCACTAGTCGTATCCAGACAGTTCCAAAAGATGGATCGGGTATCAGAGAGTTACTAGAGAAATGGTATGTGATGACTGAATGTCCGATGTTACTTAACACAAGTTTAAACATTCGGGGAGAGCCAATGGTTAACGACCGTGCTGATGCAGACAGATTTGAAAAACTATACGGGGTAAAAGTATTGTCATAAGTAATTGAATGCTAAGAGATGTATTTTATTATGGCGACAAGCCAAACGTTCACCCAAGAGAAAAATTTGCAGCTTCAATAGAAGATGCTAGACAACAATGTACCACTGAACATTTTTGGATAATCAATGAATATTGTGATTATCGCAATTTTGACTGGGACTTTGATTTTGAATTCTTACCCGACGATCTAGTATGGTCAGAAGAACACAACAACGTATGGCCCAGTCAACATCAAAAAGATAGTGGAACATGGCTATGTCCAGCAAGTCAGAGTGAAGTAATAATTTACAGAAATGACGTTGATCCAATAAAACGAAAAAATATAAAAAATAGTAATTGGGTATTATTAGATTTAGTTGATGAAACTAAATTTGATTTTAGCTGGCACCCTGATCCAACAGACCCATCGTATATCTATTCATGGGGATGTAAATACTTTCCAGTAGAACTTCAATCTTGTTTAGAATATCATGTGCCGGGTGCCACTACAGTCAAGTATATGACTGACACGGTGGAATTACTACCGCAGTTAGATAGATGGAAAATCCCTACTAACATTGATGATACTAACTTTGATTATAACTGGAGACCTGATCCATTAGAACCTGATTTAATTTGGCAATTCAGTTCACAGTGGCAAAAGACAGGTGGTCCAAGATATGTCATGCCAAATGCAACAGAAGTAAAATATATTACTTCTCAAGTGATAAAAGTATTACCTGACAAATCTAAATGGACTATTCCAAATAACATAGACTCTAGTAAGTTCGATTTTAGTTGGCATCCAGATGATACTAGTCCTCCTTATATCTATCGATTCCCTACTCAGTGGGCGATGAGCGGTGGACCTACCTATACAGTTGAGGGTGCGACTGAAGTTAAGTACGTTGACGTATTAACAGCAACTGCAATTGTTGATAAAACAAATTGGAGTGTGCCGACAACAATTGATAGTGATAGCTTTGACTTTAGTTGGCATCCATATGTAGAAGATGAACCATACATATATCAGTTTGGTACTCAGTGGCAGAAAACAGGTGGACCAAAATATATAACACCAGGTACACATGCGAATAGTCCAGTGAAGTATATTGACACACGTATTATCAAAGCAAAACGTCTAGCAGTCAAAGAAGCATTCACTGTTTTAGACGATATTGCAATTGATAACTTTGACTACTCATGGCATCCAGATGATACAGATGAGCCATACATATATGTATTTGGTAATAATCAGTATCCAGCAGAGATAATGCCAACAATTGAATATGTTGTTGATGGCGCTACTCAGATAAAATATGTAAGTGATATAATTGCAACACTAGGTGAAAATAAAAATAATTGGATAATTCCAACCAACATTGATACTTCCGAATTTGATTTCAGTTGGGTACCTAATCCCAAAGACCCTGACTACATATATCAGTTTGGTACACAATGGCAAAAGACAGGTGGCCCGAGATATGCTATGTTGAATGCAACTGAAGTTAAGTATGTTGACCTGCAAAAAGTTAAAGCATTGCCATCTAAAGAAGAATGGAGTATACCTGATAATATTGACGTAACTACCTTTGACTTCAGTTGGCATCCAGACGATACTAGTCCTCCTTATATCTATCGATTCCCTACTCAGTGGGCGATGAGCGGTGGACCTACCTATACTGTACCAAATGCAACTGAAGTTAAGTATGTAGATGTTATAACAGCAAAGGCATTACCCAACAAAACTAATTGGGTTATACCTTCAGATATTGATGTTGATAGTTTTGATTTTAGTTGGCATCCATATGTTGAAGATGAACCTTATATCTATTACTTTGGCACGCAATGGCAAAAGACAGGTGGACCTAAGTATATCACACCGGGTACACATGCAAATAGCCCAGTGAAATATATTGACACCCGCATTGTCAAAGCAAAACGATTGCCTGACGAAAGTAAATTTACTATTGTTGATAATATCAATGTCGCAGAGTTTGATTACTCATGGCATCCTGACTCAACAGAAGAACCTTATATCTATGTATTTGGTAATAATCAGTATCCAGCAGAGATAATGCCAACTGTTGAATACATAGTTGACGGTGCTAGACAGATAAAATATGTTAATGATATAATTGCTACATTAGGGGAAAACAAAGACAATTGGGTTATACCTGATAACGTTGATACGTCTGAGTTTGATTTTAGTTGGGTACCTAATCCTAAGGATCCAGCGTACATTTATGAGTTTGGAACACAATGGCAAAAGACCGGCGGACCAAAATACATCGTTGGTGGTGCTACTGAAATAAAATACGTTGAAGGGTCTAAGGCTAAAACTACATTGATAGATATGAGTGTTTGGACTATCCCCGAAAATATTAGTTTTGATAAGTTTGACTTCACTTGGCATCCCGATGCCACTAGCCCTCCTTACGTTTACAACTTTGCAACACAGTGGGCACTAAGTGGAGGTCCAGTCTACTCTGTGCCGAATGCAACTGAACACAAATACATAGATGATGAGATAGCTATTGCGCTTCCAAATAAAGAGAACTGGGTGTACAATGACAATGAGATTGATTCCGAAAGTTTTGATTTTAGCTGGCACCCCTACATTGAAGACCAACCCTACATATATCAATTTGGTACACAACATCAAAAGACAGGTGGACCTAAGTATATCACACCAGGTGCTCATAAAAATAGCCCAGTGAAGTATATTGACACACGTATTATCAAAGCAAAACGATTACCAAACAAACAAAATTGGATTGTTCCTGATGATATTGATATTGCTAGTTTTGATTTTAGCTGGCATACTGATGATACTGAAACAGAACCTTACATATACATTTTTGGCACACAGCATCAAAAGACAGGTGGACCACAGTATGTTACTCCAGGGGTTCCAAGACTAGCCTCAGGTAAGCCAATTGGTCAAATAAAATATGTTGATTCTGTAAGGGCTAAGAAGCTACCTAACAAGAAACATTGGACTAATCCTAATGACTCGGATGTTGCATCGTTTGACTTTAGCTGGCATCCAGATGATACAAGTCCACCAACTACATATCAATTTGGCACACTATTAAACAAAGAGGACGGTCCTAGATATGTTCATCCTGGTACAATGGATGATGTTGTAGTGTATTTGGAACGAATTGAAAAGCAAGAGGAAACGGTTGTAGCAGGTGTCTTCCCTAAGTATACAATCACTACCACACTTGAAGAACTAATTAAACAGCATCCAAATGAATTGTTTTGGGCGTTAAATCCTGCAGTTGATTATACTAATTTTGACTTTAGCCGGAGACCAAATATCGAGCAAGCACAATTCGTTCAAGTATTTGGTTCTAGTGAAAATTCAAAAACACAAACTTATCTAGTTAATAGTGCAATGTGGGAAAAGGGTTTTAGAGAATTAAACTGGGTTGAAGAACAAACAAAAAATCAAATAGACATGTTCTTTGTTGATAGAAGCAATAGTGAATCACAGGGAAGATTTGAGAAATTGAAACAAAAGTTTCCTAACATACAAAAGACCCGCTACTTGAACAGCTGGGTTGATACTGTTAATCGTTGTATCAATCGTGCTAGCAATAACTTATGCTGGATACTGAACAGTGAGTTAGATTACACTGAGTTTGACTTCAACTATTATCCTAATCCATGGCAGATGAAGATGGTTCATGTGTTTGGAACTCAGTGGAGTAACTGGGGAACTACATTCATGGTTAACCGTGAAACATTTGCACAAGATACAAAGTATATCAAAATCATAGAGCACCTTTCTTGTCTCAATTTTGTGAAAGACAGAAAAGCTAAGGCAACCAATATATTGTATGACATTGTTTATATTGATCACGGCAATGTAGATGCAGCAAAACTTGCCGGTAAAACGGTAATCAAATATCAGAACAGTTATATTACTACGTTTCAAAAACTTTTAGACATTCTTCCTGTTAAGAAAGAACACTATGTATGGATAGCAAGTACTGTTTGTGATTACGCAGAATTTGACTTCACCTATATCTGTGATCCGTTTGCTAAAGATCAACTGCATGTATTCCCAAGTGATAGGCAAAAGTTTGGCGATACATTCTTAATTGATGTTAACAAATTGCGTAGTTTGATTGAAGATATGAACATCTTAGAAGATTATGAAAAGATTAACTACAATCAAAGCCAACGTGTAAAACGATTACCTGCTCCAGTTATTGTAACTGAGGAAGATACTCATGTGAATAGTATTAACACAACCTTTGACTTCCCTTATGCAGTGTTTACTACTAGTGATAACAAAGATATCAATGTCGTTGATACTGAACCAATGAGTCTATGGACTCCTGAATCTAAAAACATTCAGATTACTAGTGTTGGCGGAACACGTATTGTTGTACCCAAAGAAGCTAAAGAATATGTTAAGCGTGAGTTGTATGATTACCCATACATCACTACTAACAGTAGACTTGCTAAATCAGCTCCATTGGATATTGTATTCTTTAGTAACGGCGAAGCAAGTGCTGATTCAAACTACGAACATTTATTAAATATAACGAATGGGTTACCTAACAAAGTCACTCGAATCGATGGTGTTAGTGGCAGGGTGAACAGTCAGCACGCCGCAGCTAATAGTAGTGATACAGCTTGGTACTTCTTAGTAAACGCCAAATTAAAAGTAAACTCAAAGTTTGACTTCAATTGGCAACCAGATAGATTACAGATACCAAAGCATTATATCTTTCATGCTACTAATCCAGTGAATGGATTAAAGTATGGTCACCAAGCTATAGTTGCAAACAACAAGAAACTCACACTAGAGAACTTTGGTAATGGATTAGACTTTACTATGGATAGCGAACATGAAATAGTTAAAATTAATTCAGGTATTGCTGTGTTTAACACTAATGAATGGGACACCTGGCGTACCGCATTCCGTGAATGTATCAAACTCAAAGCATCTGGTACTGATGAGAACAAAGAGCGACTAGAAATTTGGTCAACAGTTGGTATGGGTAAATTCTCCCAATATAGTTTGGATGCAGCGCAACATGCTGTAGAATACTATGATGAGGTGAATGGTGACTTTGATAAATTACGATTGAGTTACGATTGGGCTTGGTTAAAAACTTATTACATGACTAAATACAAGTTATGAAAGTTAAAAAACTAATATTAAAACTTAACCGTGCTGAATTGAAACATAATTTAGTAAAAGCCAAAGTACTTTGGCTTAAACTACTAAAGAAAAGTTTTAAGGGTAAGCATACCGAAGCGGTGAAGTAAGAGTTATTGCTGTATGAAGCAAAGAGAAAAGTGTTCTGGACGCGGGTTCGACTCCCGCCAGGTCCACCATAAAGTATATTGCACAGGTTTTTGCGGATGGCGTCATCCAACACAATTCAGTAGTATACTTCATAATGGGCCTGCCCTGGTTTCGACAGAGTAAAGAGTAACAGAGTGGACAGCACATCAGCAACGATGTAAAAAGAAGAAAATAAAGTAATCGCAAACGATTCACAATTCCTTCAAGCAGTTAACGCTTGATAGCGAGGGTGGTCCCCTTGTCAAAGAATAACCCAATAGGGACTTCGGTCCCTATTTGTTTGGATATTCCCAAGACCATGATCCATCCGGTAAGTATTTTCTTTTTCTTCCAGTAGCAGTTTGTGATAACTTAGCCGAACCCTTTTTGCCGTTAATAGCTGCCTGGGGATTAGATAGACCTTTATTCCATGATGAAGTTCTGGGATTCTTTTGTGTAAATCTTTTACCGATGTTATTCTTAGTAGTTTGTTTAACAGAACATGATTGACTACAAAATGGGTTATCTTTTAGTGGGTGATGTTGAAACTCAATCTTACTAAACATCACTGAACAAAACGTGCACCGGTATGTTCGTTCTTCTTTAGGTTTTGATTTTGCTTTCCTATTATATTCAGCTAAATCTTCTCGTTTTGAGCCTGCCATTGAAAATTTGGTCATTGAATTTTGGTAGTGTCTGTTCAATAGCAGAGGATTACCCCAATGTTCTTTTATTAGTTCATTTTCAAAAGCAAATGCTGATATTTGGTCCGCAAAATATGCGACAATTTCAATCTCATATTCAGAGAAATTATTCTTAACTTGCTTAGATGAAGTAAAATAATGAAACCCTAAATCTTGTTCAGCAACTACTTTATTAGCAGACCTCATCCCGATGTAGAATTTTCTAGTATTGCGATTTCTTACGATGTATACATATGGTAAAAACATATTATCTCCTTATATTTATTTATCAAATTATGACAAAAATATCAGTTAGCAGCCTAAACGCCGCTTAGGGTAGTTATACCTCGTAACAGAAAATAGCAGAACCCGCTTCGGCGGGTTTCTACCTTGATAAATAAAGTTATGACATTCGAAAATCAATCTGTTAATTTTAATGATTTGTTAACCAAAGGGTATGTAGTGGTTAAGTCATTTTTAAATAATGACATTATGGAGTTATTAGTAGCAGATTATTATAAAAAACAAAAAACGTTCAACAAAAATTATGCTTATTACAGAATGTCTGATAATGTTAGGATGTTACTTGAAAAACAAATACTAAAAACAACTGACTATATTAAAGAACAAAATATACTAAATGTTGACCTAACTATGATAGAAGGGAATTATATATCAACGCAAGGTAGTTCTTATGACTGGCATCAAGACCATGAACCTTGGTATATTTTTCAACAAAGTTATCAATACTTAAATTTCTACATCCCAATAATAAAACCAAATCCAAATTTATCAGGTTTAAGTATCATCCCATTTGATATATTAGAAACCTCGCTACCAGAATATGTAAATAATTTCAAATACAAAGGTGCTTCTAGGTGTGTAGCTTCTAAAAATATAACTCTTGTTCACAATGACAATGAAGGAATCGAATATACTATGCCAATTGGAATAGAATCAATTAGCGTTACCCCGGACTTAATTCCCGGCGATCTTCTTTTAATTCGCGGAGATGTAATACACAAAACACAAGATACTTTAACACATAGAGTATCGGTATCTTTTAGAGTAACTAATGGTAATGCTTTAATTAATAAAAATTTATTAATTACCGGTTGTGAAAGAAAACAACGTTATATGAAAGGTAGCCCAGAATTGTACAATAGTATATTAGGTGTTTTTGAAAAATTGGGCAAAGACGAAATTACTGCCAATGAACTGGCTACGAATCTCAGAAGCAAATAAAGCAGCACACATTACGCAATCAGTATACTTACTTTGCGAGAATACATAATTTATTTGACTGTATTTTTCTTGCTAAATATTAATCTAGCCTGAGTAATATCAGGTTTTTATTTAAAGGAAATTTAATATGAAGAAAATCGCAATTGCGACAATTTTAGCCGCTGCATCTCTTGCAGCATCAGCACAAGTAGCCGTTTACGGTAAAATGCGTGTGTATGAAGAATCAGTAACAGTTGGATCTGCGGCAGCAGTAACAGCACTAACCAACGATACAAGTCGTTTGGGTTTTAAAGGTACTGAAGCATTGAGTGGCGGGCTATCTGCTAACTTCACAATTGAAACTGGTATCGGTGCAGATGCTCCAGCAGCATCAACATTGGGTGACAGAACTATGATTGTAGGATTATCAAACAGTTTAGGTTCAGTTGCTGTTGGTCGTGACAAGCACACAATCGCACGTACACTTGATAACTATGATGCAATGGGTAATGTATACGGTTCAAGTACCGCAACAATTCACGCTAGTCAAGGTTCACGTTTCAGCAATGCGTTGTTCGTTTCAGCTACTCCAATGGCTGGTTTAACTGTTAACTACATCAATAGCAATAGCGAAGTGGCAGGCGTTAATAACGCACAAGCTGCTAGTATTGAATTTACTCGTGGTCCAATCAGTGCTACTATAGCAAATTTTGATAACGGTACAACAAGTACTTCAACAATCTATGGTGCAAAAGTTAAGGTTGCTCAAGCTACCGTATTTGCTACATACTCTGATGACAAAGTTTCAGGCGTAACTAACAGTGGTAAGAGTATTGGTATTAATCAACCAGTAACTGGATCATTGATGGCTCTTGCTAGCTATGGCACAAACGACACAACTAAGGCATTTGACTTAGGTGCTAGCTATAGTTTAAGCAAGCGTACAACAGTTCATGCTCGTTACATCAAAGAAGATGCAGCAGCAACAACTACTAAGTACGCATTGGGTCTAGAACACAATTTCTAATTCAATCTAATCTAATAGATTATAAAGGGGCTTTGCCCCTTTAACCATATGTAATATTTCTGTCATAATTTAGTCACTAAATATTGTATAACACAGGAGATTACATATGAAAAAACTATTAGCTATTCTATTAGCGGCTGTGACATTCGCAGCAACAGCACAAGACATTACAGGAGCCGGAGCAACATTTCCGGCTCCGTTGTATTCAAAGTGGGCAAGTGAATATAACAAAGCAACAGGTACAAAAGTCAACTATCAATCAGTTGGTTCAGGCGCCGGTATCAAACAAATTGAAGCTAAGACAGTAGTATTTGGCGCAAGCGATATGCCACTTACAGATGACAAGTTAAAAGAAATTGGTCTATTTCAATTCCCAACAGCAATTGGAGGAGTTGTTCCAGTTATCAATGTTAGTAACATTGCTCCTGGTCAATTGAAATTAACAGGTGCAGTTATTGCTGATATCTTTTTAGGTAAGATTACTAAATGGGATGACAGTGCTATCAAAGCATTGAATCCAGCATTAGTATTACCAAATCAAGATATCACAGTAGTTCGTAGAGCAGATGGAAGTGGTACTACATTTATTTGGACAAACTATCTAAGCAAAGTAAGCAAAGAATTCAAAGATACAATTGGCGAAGGTACTGCTGTTAATTGGAAAGTTGGAGCAGGTGGTAAGGGCAATGAAGGCGTTGCTACTATGGTAAAACAACTACCCGGTACAATTGGCTATGTTGAGTTTGCTTATGTAAAACAAACTAAAATGAATTGGGTTAATGTACAGAATAGTGCAGGTACTTGGGTAGCACCTACAGAAGATGCTTTCCGTGCAGCGGCAGCGAATGCTGATTGGAATAAATCATACTATCAGATATTAACTAATCAAGCAGGTAAAGAAGCATGGCCTATTACTGGAGCAACATTTATTCTTGTTTACATCAAACCAGAAGATGCCGCTAAGTCTAAAGCAGCAATGTCATTCTTTGATTGGGCATTTAGTAATGGAGACAAGGCAGCAGATGATTTAGATTATGTTGCACTACCAGCTTCAGTAAAAGCTAAGATACATTCTGATTGGAAGAAGTTAGGATTGTTTTAAACCGACCGCACGATTGAGCGGAGGCTGGAACTCGTAACCAGCACTAAGAGCCGTAAGGCTCTTTTTTTTATTATAATAAGAGTGAGAACAACAATGTATGAAAACTTACCGATCAATATTTGTATCAGATGTTCATTTGGGTACAAAAGATAGTCAAGCCGAGAAGTTAAACAATTTCTTAAAACACAATTCATGTGACACATTATACTTAATAGGCGATATAATAGATGCCTGGAGAATACAACAAAACAAATGGAGATGGAAACAGAGCCACACTAATGTGGTCCGTCGTGTTCTCGGCCATGCTAAACGTGGTACTCGTGTC
>JAUKPQ010093925.1:0-17692 GCA_032273045.1 Chloridella minuta | reverse complement strand
ACACGTCCAACAGTACCCGAAGTGATTGCAGTCGTACCGATTGTGATTCCCGTAGATATAGTGAATGTTCTATCTGCTGAAAGGTCTTGTGTAGTTCCGTTTATTGTTAGGGTGCGAGTCGTTGGGACTTTACCACTCAAGGCAGTATTCAAGTCCGTTTGTGAGGATAGTGTTCCCGTGATAGTTCCCCATGCGGTAACCGATGCTGGGACGGAGTCGATAATTTCTTGACCAGTGATTGACTTGGAAACGTAACCAGTGCCGTTAAATTCCGATACTTCTAGTAAGTCTGTAGCTTCTAGGTTTGATCCTTTCGCTGGTAATTGTGATATTTTTATGCTAGTAGCCATAACTATATTATTTTTTTTAGTTGCCTTGTTTAAGTGGCACAGCGCAGTCTGTCCAGTTGTTTACCGAGTAAGTCGCAGTCATTACCCATCCCGCGCAATAGTCTAGTAAGTCGTTGTTTAAAGGCGTGAAACTTGGAATGTCTACAACGTCGAAAGCGTAGTTATTAGAATTAATAAAGTACGTGTATAGATCGTAAAGTATTTGCTGACAATCTGAAAGAATTACATTAATGTTTTCGCGGTCTTTTTGGATAATGTCAAAGCAATATATTTCTAAAGTAAAATCGTTCGTGTTTTCAGTCGGTAATGCGCTGATAGGAACAATATAAATGATAGGGTACTTTTCGTCTTTTGTGGCGAAGTTGAACATTTGTTCTTTGAAGTCACTACCTACCTTTTTTACTTGGATATGGTTATCGTAAAATGCGGTAATTTCATTTATTAAGGCTTGGTAACTTGTCATAATTCAGCGTTTTTCTGTAGTTTACTAATTTTTGTTTGAGTTTGAGTTATTTCCGTTTCGGAAACAACTGCAGTCACAACCATATTTTGGCTAGCGTTAGACGATTTTAGTTGACCTTGACTATTTAAGTCATTGCCTTGTCCGAACATTTGTATAGCTGGTGTAGCTGGACTAACAGACGTACTAGATTCCGTACCACCTCCACTAACGCCACCACCAGCGGAAGGCGTGCTAGAAGGATTCGATAATAAAGATTTTGCTTTAGCTATGTTAGTAATAATTTGAACGATACCACTAGCAAACTGCGCAATACCAGCACCACCACCAGTAACCGCGTTTAATGGGTTACTTTGTGACATAGCAACTAACGAACTAATTGCTTTAGCTGTGTCGATTCCGATTTGTACTAATGCGCTTGCTTTGTTGAATTGTTCTAGTTTCTTTTGGTCTTTAATTAACATACCACCCACCGCAGTAATGCCGTTAGCTATGTCGTTAGCGAATGTTATTTTAGCGTCGCGTTCAGCTTTCGCTTTTTCAATGCTTGCAAGTCTTTGCTTTTCGTCTTCTTCTGAAAACTTTTTCTTTTGTTCTGCTATTTTTCTTTGGTATTCAGCTTCTATGTTAGTCGAATCTGCTCCGTATTGTTTCGCTTGTGCTATTAATTGTTCGTAGTGATATTGTAATTCTGTTACTTCTTTTTGTCTAGCGGTGCGTCCAGCTTGGTAGTTTATTTCTTCTATTTCTTGTAACTTTTCTATTTTCGAGTCTTCAAACGCTTTAAGTTCGTCTGTTAGTTCTTTTTGGTGTGCTTTTTCTAAATCTAGAATAGCTTTGTTTGCTTTGTTTAGTTCTTCAATTTCTTGAGAATTATAAAGTTCTTTTAATCGTGCGCGTTCTTCTTTTGTTAACTTATCATTCGTCAACAAGTCTGCACGAAGTCTAGCGTATTTTTCTTTCGTTATAGCTTCTTCGCGTTTAGCGTCGTCTTGAATTAATGAAAGTTCAATATCTTTTATTAAACGTTGTGTATCTAATCGGTTTTTCGCGTATTCTTTTGCTCTTTCCGCTTGTTCTTTAGCACGTCTTTTAGATTCTTCTGCGTCTTCTTTAGCTTGTTCTTGTGACGCTTTTAATGCTTCGTCACGTTGTTTTTTGTATTCTTCTTTTTTAGATTGCTGTTCTCTTTTAAGTATTAAAATTCTTTCACGTGATCCTTGTCTGATAGTTTTATTTTCTTCTTCTATGGATTCTTTTAACTTCTTACGTTGTTCCGCATTGTCTTCACTAGCTATTTTATTAACTGCTTGAAGTTCTAGAATCATTCTTTTTTTGCGTAGTTCTGCTTCTTTAGTTAATGCTTTAGATTTGTTAATTTCTAAATCAGTAGTATCTTTTTTGCTGATTTTAGCCTTTTCTATTTCGAAGTCGTACATCGAACCTAATGCTTCTGTACGTTTTTTACTTGACGCTACTATGTCTTCGTTAGCTTTTTTAATACGTTCCGCATTGTCTTCGGCTTCGAAAGATGTTAATCCTATGGAATCAGTTAACCATTTAAAACCATCTATTAACGCATTGATTGGAATCATTAACGCCCTCATTACGTCATCTAAAACCCCGAAATATTTAAGCACTCCTACTATGGCAACAACGATAGCAATAATAATAGTAGCAATTAAAAAGATTGGATTTGCTAAAATAACCCTACCAAGACTTACGAAAGACTTACCTAAATTGCCTATCGTTCCAATAAAACCTTTAAATTGTTTTGTAAGGTCTTCTGGCTTTAATGCCTTGATAGTTTGGTTTAAGTTTGCAGATTCTTTGTTCGCTTTGGAAAAGTCTAGGTTTTCTAAAGATTCGGTTAAACTAGTAAAGCTGTTTTTAACTTGGTCAATGTTCGACCCTTTGTCAAATTCCGCAATCTGTTTGTTTACCCCCGCTAGTTTTTGCTGTAATGCTCCCGCCTTGTCGGCAAGTTCTGCCATTTGTGTAGGGTCAGTAGCTGTTAAAATTTGGTCTTTTAAAGACCGAAGTTCAGCTTTAGCTTGAGAAATTCCCGTTATTTTTAATGGTATCGTTACTTCATTCATGACTATATTATTTTCTAGTAGGTTCTAATTTCCAAACTAGTGTTATTTAAAACATTGTCTTGGTGTGAATGTACACTGGTTCTACAAGTAACGATAACTACATTTCCATCCGTGTTTATGTACGCGCTTGTTAAGTAGTCATGTTCTACGTTGTTAATCATTACGTAAGTAGTCAAAGACTCGTAAGGTGTTAGCGGTGTACCTAAATACTCGCCACTTGAAGTTCTAGTCCAAGATATAAAGTCCCCACTAAAAACAATCGCAGTCGGTGCGCTAGTTCCAGTTTGGGTAAGGTTAGCAATGTAACCACTTGTCGCAACTTGTACGCCGTTAATTCTAGGTGTAATAATTCCGTCTTCGTTTAGCGTTTGGTCGTCGCCTATTACAATCCCTCGAACGTTTTGCGCTATGCTGTTACGTGTGCCATATACCGCTACATTTGCACCCTCAAGAATTACGTTGCTACTGAACATAGCAGAAGAACGTACAGACATTAAAGCTACACTTGTGGACGTACTCGGTGAAGGTAGACCCGTTCCCGTTTGAAAAGGTGCTAGGTCTATTTCTGAATCTATGCTTATAAGTTCAACTTTCGTAAGTTGGTTTAAGTTAGCGTTGTAGTCAATTATTTTGTTTATGTTCCACCAGCTGTTGTCGATACGGATTTTATCGTTTAATTTCAAGCTATTTATGTCGCCTTCATTCAAATAGAAGTAAGCGGTTAACATTCGACCTACGTTAATCTGGTTAATCGTACGACGCCAGTATAGATTCCACAAGTTATTGTTAGTAAGTGTCTGTGGATTGTAATAGTAGTAGTCACACGTTCCGAAGTTAATATCGAAAGTCGGTGTGTTGGCGTTGTCAAAATGTGTAATAGCTGGATAGGTGTCTATTCCGAAAGTACCTATAACTCCGTTAGCTACTAAATTCCAAACACCGCACGGCTGTTCACCGCCATCAAATAAGATACGTATGTTTGTTTTAGGTGTCTGTCCGTTAATCATTGGAACAATAGCACCGAATGGCGTTTGTGCTATTGGTGTAGGGCTAAAGATTAGTTCTTTCGTGTCTACGTCGCGCACATATTCCGATTCGAAAACATATTCTAATTGTCCGTAAATTTCGTCTGTTGATTGGTAGTACAAAACATTCGGGTCGTCCGTGTCTTGTTTGTAGGTTAATATCAAACGCTTGTTACTTACGTCTGGTAGAAATTCTAAATTTTGTTCGCGGTCTTTTGCTAGTTTGTACGTCCAGTCTTTCTCCGTTCCGTTATCGTAATACTCGTCGCGGTGTCTTAAAATTATGTTATTCGGTTGCGCTGGATCAACGTCCGCGAATAAGTTGTACATTAAAAATATCGACTTAATGAAGTCCGCTTGTTTAATCTTTTGCGGTACGTATTCATTCATCGAAAGGAATCCGCTTATAACTGGCGTGTTACTATTTGGAACAATTTCCATAGTAATGCTAGTAATGTTTAAGTTAACGTCAACTTGTGCGATGTTACCCGACGCGTCACGCCAATAAGAGAAACCAGTTTGCCAGTCTGAACTAATTCCAGCCTTAAGTCTTAATTGTTGACCCGTCGAAATATAGCTACTAGGTGACGTTATTACGATATTGCTGTAAGCTGTGGTAAGTGAACTACCAGAAGGAATAGTAGCATTAACTAAATAGTTTGTTAAGTTAGCGTTTGTTCCAACTCCTACTGGATTGATAGCTTTTAAATATGGCGTGAATGTTCTAGCTTGCGGTTCATAACTAGCGGTCATCGAATTAAAGACGTAAGGTCTTACAGCATTCGCGCTATGGTTATAAAAGTCTATTTGATAGGTTACGTTTATTCTAAATTCATATGATTGCGAAGCTAACGGGTCGGTGTCCGTTGGTGCTGTATAAACGCCCGTGAATGGATTAAATATACTTTGAGGGTCTGTTAGTTCTGTCCAGTTAGTTATCGTTTCGCTAAACGTATTAAATTGCCCATTGCTAGGCTGAGCGATTGTAGTTAAAAAGTCGTTTTCAGCTGTTACTTTGTAGTCGTTCCAGTTTAAACTATTTTCATCGCCGTTGTAAGGTATTAACAGCTTGTCAAAGTTAGCGTTGGTCAATCCAGCCCAAGTGTAAGTAAAGCCAGCGTTACTAAATATTCGGTCGAAGTACGTCTTTGCATAGATAGCGGGTTTCATTTGTCGCTGGTGGTAGTTATTCGTTCCAGCTGTTGAGTAAGGTAAAACGTATTTATAGCCATCCGATTGCGTGTTGTTGAAGGTAGCTACTATTCCATCCGTTGTTTGGTAGTGGTCAAGGTCTGAAAAGTCTATATCTGCTAATTCCGCGCTGTTCATCGTCGTAAATAGTTCGGCTTTCGTGTCCTTTATAATCACTTCGTAGTTTACTACTTGTTCGTGTGCGTCCGTTAGTTGCTGTTTGTTTACGTTCACAAGTTGAAGCAAAGCATTGTCTAGAATGACTACGTTATTTTGTACGACTTGACACTTCGTTAACTTACTAACGTCGAACGTACCCGCTTCGATATTTACGTCGTAGTAGTGGTTTAATAGTTGGTTATTGTTATCTGTTCCCGCAAGTACGATAGTCTTTGAAAACGTACCGCTACGCTTTGATATGTCGCGAATGTCACCTACTGAAAAGTTTAACGGAAAGGCTACGTCTTGTCTTACTTCTAGTACACCCGTTTCGAGTATTATTTTAACTATGTTAACCATTTACGTTGTCGTTATTTGCTAGTTTAACTACTATACTTTGTTTGATTAGATTCTTGTTTCGTTGTTTGTAAACTTCGAAGCTGTTTGTCTGTACTATACATGGAACGTAAGCCGTAGATTCTGCGCTGTGGTAAGGACATCCGTCTTCGTCTAGCAATAGTTCGCCATCTTCTGTCGTTACGTACTGCACCAACTTTAAAAATGTCTGTGGTGATGTCGTAAGTTCTTGGAAGTAGTCCGACATTTCTTGCGTTATCCAGTTGGTATTTAATTCTAGCGTTTTAGTTACGTTTATGTTGAATGTATTAAATCCAAATTCTTGGTAGTTGTAACCCCACTCGCCATCGGTCACGAATCCTTGAACATCTTTGTTAAACTCGTCGCGTGTTACTTCACCTCGTTCGTACGACTTCAACTGAAAAGCAAACGATGAGAACGACCCTTTACGATCCAAGAACGAAATAACATACTCGTTAATCTGAACACGTCTGTCGATATTTACGCGGTACTTAACGGAATCTTGTCCGCTGTCGTAATACCAAAAGTCGTAATAAGTTGTGTCTGGTTTAATCATTGGTAACACTCCAGCAGATGGTGTAAGTACTCCGTAGTTATTACAGCCTACACCTATTTGAACTATCGAATCGTTGTTTACTACATTTTTGTAGTATGTGTCACCATCGCTATTTTGAAACACAATTTTTTTGCCTACTCTAGCGCGTGCGTTTAGCCATAGGTCTTGACCTAGTGTACAATTAAAGTTCGTCTTTGGCTGGTTTGTTAGCCATTGTTTAGTAACGCCGTTTAGTGTGTAGTCGCTTTCGTTGTATACCACAAAGTCCACCCATGTAACAGCGCCGTTAAATACCTTCTTGTTTGTAAACTCGGTAATGTCATACGTTACTACTTTGCGGTTATCTGCGTAGTTTACTATTCCGTTTATCGTTGCGTCTGTAATTGAACTAAAAGGTAAGTTAACATCAAACCATGTAGACGAAGAAGCTACCACAGAATGCAAGCCTTCAAGTAATGGGTTAGCCGTACCGCTGTCCGCTTGTGTTATGTTTACTTGGTCACCTACAGCAAACACGTTAGATACGTTCACGCGTGTAATTGTGCCACTTGCTGTTAAAGAAGAAGTGTAACTAATTTCGTACAAATATTCTTCACCTACTTTTACGTCGTAATTGTAGAACGAATTTACAGCGTCAAGGTCTTGGGTTATAGTCGGGTCAAAATCCCACTTCACGTAACTCGATAAGAATTTAGATAGGTCAAGTTCTCCATAACCAGTTCCATAAGTGGGAACTACTTTGAACGAACCTAGTAAGGTCGCGCCGTTGTACACTTGGTAAATGTATCTAAAGCCCGTTAGATTTTTATTGGTGCTATCGACTATGTATTTAATCGGATTGTAAGCGGGTGTAAACGCTTGCGGTTTTGCTATTATTGTCTGTGCCATGACTATATTAAATTTCGTGTTTATTTAGGTTAGAACGCGTAATAGGCGTCATCCGTGAAGTATTGTTCTTTTATGTAGGCAACGCCGTAACGTGTCGCGTCCATAGCATCGTCCCAAAGTTTAACGGGTTCGTCTAGAATCTGATCGCCTATCTTTTTCCATTTGTAGTTCTGGTATTCTTTCTTTAAGCCTTCGTGTTCCATGCAGAAGATACCGAAAGTCTTTACGTTGTCGATTCCCTTCTTAACTGACTTGTTCGCGTTAATCACGTTATATCCGTTATTATTTAGCTCGGCTATTATTTCGGGTCTAGCGTAGTCGGCTATGATGTCCGCGTTCTTTTCGATGTTAAGCTGTGCGAATCGGTCTAGTAGGTCGGACGTTGTTAGGTAGCTTTCGTAGATGACTGGTTCTATGAATATGTCCTTTTCATGCCAGTAGATACGCATTAACGCGTTGGGGTGATTGTAACCAAAGTCAAGCCCGTATAGAAACTGCGTAAAGCGTGCGGGTCTGTGTGGCAAGAATGTCCAGTTAGAATAGATGTTCGATTTACTTATAGCTTTTTCACCTAGCGCGTAGATTTGGTACAAGGCTTCGTCGGTACGTTTAAGGTCTTCTATTTGGGTCTTTATGGATTCGGGTAAGAATGGGTTATCCTTGTATGTGGATTTGATTAATATGCTTTCGTTTTTTGGTAGTTCGTAAAGCCAGCTGTTAGAATCAGAAGGGTTATAGTCAAATATTAGTTTGGATTCTGTACGCATATTCAGTTGCGTAAAGTCGTCGTAGTATAGTTCGTTCGCTTCATTACACCATGCTAGGTGGCGCTTACGTCCGCGTATCTTTTGCTCGTCGTCAACACTAAAGAATTCGACTATCGACCCGTTATTGAATGAGTAGATATGTTCGCTCATGTTATGACTAGCTTTGTCGTATATGCCCGCGTCTTTAAGCACCTCGAAGAAGTCACGCATAGCCGTAGCGCGTAACGCTGGGAATGTCTTACGAATGATTGACACTACCACCCCTTTGTTCTGTAGGCAATATACTAGAATAAGCTGGCATAGGCTGTAGGTCTTGGAAGAACGCGATCCACCCTCATTAATGATAAAACGCGCCTCGTTATTGTAAAGCGCGTCGTAATTCCTTTCAAAGACTATCGTAGACTTTAGTTCCATTTAGTCAAGTTGTTTCGTGTCGGGTCTAATTATACTAATCTTAATTTCGTTGATAGCTTCGCCGTTTGTAGTTACGTCTGTCTTTTCGGTTAGGTTATTTAGACGTTGGGTAATGGAAGGGTTATATTGACCGACCATGCCACCTTCGATTTGGTCTTGTCGGATTGACTTCTTTATACGTTGGCAGACCCCGCAATAATCTTCGTATGCTCCATTTGTATTTCTAAAGTAGTGGTCTAGTGTTACGCCTTGTTCGTATCCGAATACTTCGAAGCCTTCGTACGTTAGGGGTACTCTTAACGCTTCTTGTACTACCTTACCGCTTTGTAGGGCTTTGTCTATTAGTCTTGGGGTTGTCTGTGTCTTTAGCTTGTATGCTTCGAACATATCCCAAAGTAGTTCTGGTGTCTTTATGTATTTGTGTTTAGACATTTCGTTTCGTGTTTTTGAAGTGGTTTAAAAATTCGTCTTCTGATATTTCTTCCATGCAAAGCAATCCATCCGCATTGGTCAAGTAAACAATGTGGTGAAAGCCTTCACGTTCTAGGTAGTCGGTTAGTATCTTACCTTCGTGGATCATGTCTTTTCCGTAGTCTAGAATGTAGAATCTCATTTAAATAGTTTACCTATAGTTCCTAATTCTTTTACTATGTCCGTGTTATTGTCGTAGTGGGTGTCTATTCCTAGTTCTTTAATCTTTTCTACTTTGGCTTTATTGCTTCCCGTTGCGTATACTCTACCATCTGGTATTCCAGCTTTTCTAGTCCGTGTTAACATAGCTTCCTTATTACTACGTGCTGAAATAACATACAATATATTTCCTTTGCTTATTAATTCCAAAGCTAAATCGTAGCCTTTTTGCGTGCTTAACGTATCGTCGTAGTCTATAGACACTTTTTTAAACGCAAACGTTTTCTTGTAATTACTCAAGGCTTCGCGTGAATGTGTTTCCCACGTATGTACACATACGGCGTATCGTTGTTTTTCTTTTGGTCTGTCTGTGATTGACTCAAGGTCGGACATACACCTAGCTAGGAACGTATCCTTTTTTTCTCCTTTTACTGGCTGTGGCATTTGGTTTAGTTCTTACTGGTTTTTTAATAACTTCTTTTTCCGTGTTTACGTCGTCTTGTAAGTCTTCGTCGATTCCTTTGTAACTGATCGTAGTGTTTTCAGCTTCAAAAAGATACCCTAACCCTATAGTTATGTAGTATCTGAATTGCGCGGGGTGTATTTTATCTACTTCTACACGTCTTTGTCCTAGTACACTATCGTAAGTAATGATAGTTTTGCCTTTGTATTCGTTTTTAATTTTCATGTTCGTTTTTATTTAGTTCGTTTCCTACAGCTACAATCATTACCAAAATACCTAACGTTCGTAAAGCAATTTCGTAACTACCTATTACCATAAAGCCACCCATTGTAAAAATGGTCACCCTTGCGATTGATTCAATTATCTTTAGCTTCATAACTATATTGAATTTGACGTATTTTATGTTTTATTTCTTTGATAATATAGTGACCAGAAGTAGTCGGAATGTTAAAGTGTTTGGCTAGACTTCTAGCGGTGTTAAAACCCTTGTCGAAATATGCTTCGAATTTGGTTTTTTCTAATATGTCCGTTATTTGGTTTCTATATATTTCTACGAATGCGCGTTGATTATTGAATCTATTTTCTATTTCAATTTTACGGCTTACTTCGTCGTCGTCTTCGACATCTGTAGCTAGGTATTCTACGCTTTTTATGTCGTCTTGTTTATGGCTTATAGACGTGTCCCAAATAATCTGGTATTTGATCGTATTAAGTAAGTAGCTTTTTACACTATTTTCATCCGTTTTTTCGGTGTCTATGGTTAAGACATGAAGGTAAGCGTTATTTATGCAAGTGTCAGCGTCTAACATTGAATATCGAATATTCTTATAGCTGTGGTAATTGGTCAGAATGTAGTTTGTATACAGCCTAACTTCGTCGTAGTGTTCCGCTATGTACTTGTCAAGCGTTTTCTTCATACCATTCTAGGAATTTAGCAAACCATTTCTTACGCTTGTCTGGGTGGCAAAAACATTCGTTATCTTTTACGCCAGTTTCTTTTACTTTGATAGCTTGTAATTTGCGTAGGTGCATTTTACTCAAGCGTTCGGGGTTTATTTCCGCTAGTAGTCCGTTTATTTCTAGTAGTCCAGCTTCGCTAAGCATAAGTCAAGTATATAAGAACACAAACTAACGACGCAAGCCATAAAGAAACTACCAGTACAGAATAACGTTAACCAAAATCCGACGCATTTAGGACAACCTAACGACGAATGTATAGTAATTGTTAGGCTATTGATAGGTAACAGACTAAAAATATAGTCAAAAGCCATCTGTAAAGGTTCGAACTTAACGACCCACCACGTAAAAGCTATTAAAAAAATATAATTCATTGGTTAAATTTTAATCAAACTTACGATGAAAATCTAAACACTACTTTAAAAAGTTATTAACAACAAAAAAGCCACCCGTTAAGATGGCTTAAAAAAGAATCTATTGCAGTTCTTATGGTATGCGTTAGATTACATTTGTTCTCGTAATAAGTATTCGTCTAGTTTTATGGCGGTGTTTAGACTTACGTCGTTACCTTGTAAAAATTTGTCTATCTGGTACTGGTGAAACTTTCCAGTTTTACTCTTTATTTCTGTTACAATTTGGTTACGTGTTTTCGTCTTTAACACTTCCTTTAGCTTATTACGTAAGTCTGTGTCGTTTACATACATATTAAAAAGGTAAGTCGTCAATATCTGCTTTGCTAATTGGTTCGCTTTGCGCTGGTGCTACGTAAGGTTCACTAAATGACGCTGAAAAGAACGTACCCGCTTTTCCTTGTTTAACCCATAACGCAACTTCCATTTCTTTGCCGTTTACGTTTACTTTTCCTTTGTAGTCGGGGTGGTTATCAGCTTTCTTGTTCGTGTTTTTGAAGATTGCCCCCGTGTTTAACTTGTTTTCCATTGTATATTTATTTAATTGTTTACTTAATTCGTATTTTTCTACTTGTGGTTTGACTATTGTTTCGATGACATAATCAGCTTTAACATTGAAATCATCCCAATCTATTTTCATGTTACTATTTGGTAAGTTACTATTTAGAAAGCTCCTCTCCATACATAACCTACAAAGTGCAGGAATCCATAGCAAAAAACGAATAGTACGAATAGCAGAAATATGATTGCTTTTGTTTTCTCTTTCATTGTTCTTGTTGTTTAGTTATCATTTCGTGTTTAACTCCGAATTCATCATAAGTAGTGATTGTAGCATCTCCAACTCTTATTTTTGGTTCATTAGGCTCATCAACTATCCTAAATGATTCTTCGTTTTCTTTCCACTCATCCACTATCTCAAGGTTACCAGTAAAATGGTATCCAATTGCTTTTAAAAGTCCTTCACACATTCTTAATGCTTCGTCAAGGTCAACATCGTTTTGAGGTACTTGGTGTATTACCGTGTGTTCGTATTGTTCTATCGTTATTTTCATCCGTGTTTATTTAGGCATTGTTCGTTTTAAATTTTCTTGATACAATCCGTCTTGTTCCGATTGCTTAACCATTTTAGTTAGTAAGCCTTCTCTGTATTCGTCTTTTAGTCGCTCCAAGTAAAGTACAAAGTCCATAGCTTCTTCTTGTGCGTGTGTAAGCCATTCTAACGTGCTTAAATCGGTTCTTTCAAGCGTAGTGTTATACTTTGTTATTCCTACTTGCGAACGTTCGTTAAATCGACTAAGAACGCGTAATACAATTTGGTCTTCTATTTGCTGATTCATAAGAAATTGATTAAGGTGTTGTAATACTCACGACAAAGTTCTACCTGTTCTTTGATTCGTTCAATAACTGCTTCGTCTTTCTGTACGTAGAATACTTTCACACGTCTGTTCTTTGGAATGTGTGAGAAGATATGCTTTTTCTGAATCTCATCTCTTAAATCCAAACTTTCCTCCATTAGATTTAACTTCCAGTGAGTTCGTCTAATTTCATCTTCAACCATTAGTTCAGGAGTATCAACTAAGCAGTAACATAACATTGACTGTTGTTTACCTGTTAGCCACATATATCCTTGCAACTGATAGTAGTAATCCTTTGTAGGTATGTCAGTTTCAAAAAACGGAAATGTAGAACCATCCCATGAGCTTTTAACGTCTAACAATACTTCTTCCGTGTTTACGTCAGGAGTTCCTGTAATCCAATCGTTCTCGTAAAACTCCTCATTCTTGTAAATAAATCCAACGTCAAGCACTTCGTTGACTAGGTTGATTGATTCGTTTTCAACTTCGTTACCTTTGTCTGTGTAACGTGAGCTAAACTCTTTTCTGATTCCGTATTTATCTTGTAAGACTAATTCGTGAATGTATGTCTTTGCAGTCTGTGAAAGCACCTCACTCTTATTGCGAGGTGCTGACATAATTTTTCCTATAGCAGAGCATCTAATTTTCATAACGCGTTCAATATATCGATTTGACCATCTGTTAACGTGAACTTGCTTTCTAAAGACTCACGTGTTATCTTTCCTTCCGTTACTGCTTTGACTGCGTCTTGGAATCTCTTAGCGTCTAGCGTTTGTTTCTTTGGTTGTGTTGGTGTGTTATCCTTTGAGTCGGGGTCTGATTCAGTTTCGTCAATCAAGAACAATCCGTTTAAAGCGTATTTACGTGCATAACTTGATGCAGTTCCTGTGCATTGTTCGGATGACATTCCTTTGTGTTCTCCTAGCTCTGCAAATCCTGTTACTTTAACATCACCTTCATCGTTTAAAAGACGTGCTGTAGCTTTAAGAAATAGTTTGTTTCCAAACTCTACAATCTCATCAGTTAAAATCAATGTTGATTCGTGTTTTTGTAGAACAGGTTTCAACGATTCTAATATTTGTTCTGCACTTCTGTACTTGTATTTACCGAAAGCATTTACCGAACCCTTTGGACATTTTAATTCTGCCTGAATTTTTAGTAATTTTTTCATAGTGATTTGTTTTTATTTGTTGGTATTGATTACTTTTTCAAAATGCTGAACAACTTGTTTAATACTTCTTCCATTAAAAATGAAAGGTCTTGCGTTAAAAGAATTAGTTAAATTATGAACGTAGTATTTATCACGAGAATCACAACCTTCTTTTACTGCATTTTTTATTGGTACTAAATAACAAATTACCTCTCCGTCAACATAAATTAATGTTTTCTTTACTCTTGTTAATTCGCAAATTTGTTTTTGTGTTGTGATAGTTTTCATAGCGTTCGTTTTTAATTATATACAAATATAATACTTTATTTCATATCTCGCACTAAATCTTTATATTTTTTTATGATTTCTTTGAGTTCGTCTTTTGTAAACTTGCGTGTTACTCTTGCTTTTGCTTCTAACTGACTAAATCTTTCTGCTCCAATTTTAGTTATTAGGTTTGCCCTGTACTCAATGAGGTTGCCACTGAGAAAACTATTGCATCTTTCACATTGTAAGTGTACATTATCCTCATCAAATCTTACGTTCCAATGGTTATTAGCGTTCCAAAAATGTCCTGCATTCGATTTCTTAGGTATATTTTTACATGATATGCAAGTTTCGTTTTTATCTCGTTCCCTGATGTACTTATTGAAAACAATCTGAGCTGCTTTCACAATGTCTTGTACTGTTTCTAACTCATCTTTCATTTTCTTTTTCGTCTTTTGCCATGTCTTTAACTTGATTTCATCAGAGAAAGCTCGTAAGCAAATTGCTTCTGTGCAATATTTCATGTTAAACCTGATAGGTTCAAACTTTTGTTTGCAGTTTTTACATCTAGGCATTAGTCTAATTTTATAGTTTCTTCAATCCAAGCTCTAAATAATAACTGCAACTGTACTTGTTGCTCGTATATTTCATTTCGTTTTTCTCCATATACCTGTAAAACTTTGTAGTCAACTTTCCTAATCTCGTCTGCTAGGATATTTGCTTTACGCTTTAAATCCTGCTTAAAAACGAATTGATCGTTTAAGTCCTCAATGAAGTCTGCTAATACTGGAAGCACTGCTGATAGTGCTACTAATTTGTGTTCTCTTGTCATAGTTCTAATTTTAAAATATTTCTGTTTAAATCAATTTTCCAAAGGTTTATATCTTGTGATGCTTTAAATCCAACATGATTAATTTTACCTTTTTCCCATACTCCATAGTTTTCAAAGCCTAAATTTTTCCAAAAATTGTTACTATCTAAATCAGTTCGACAACGCAAAGTAAATCCTATGCGTCCAAACATTTCACAAAATTCACGACATACCTCTACTAATGCAGTTCCATAATGTAATCTCCTTGCATCATTTCTTACTGCAATTTGCTGAATTTTAGCGTATTTGTAAGCACCTACAGCTGGAGTAATTAAAACATATCCTACAGCATCGTTATTAGCTTCGCAAATTAATACTATAAAGTTCCTTTTACCACCCCAAACATAGTCTTCCCAAACTGTTTTTTGAATAAATCCTACAGCATAACTATTCTCTTTTTGTAATTTATCAACTAGCAACATATCTTTTAAAGTGCTAGTTCTTACACTAATATTTTTTATTTTATCATCATATAAGATATTTATTAATCCTGTACTACAATCAAATTTTCCTAAATTCATAGTTCTACGTTTTTAAATTTTAATTCGTGTTCAAGTTCTTCAATTCTTTTCTTTAATTCTCCGTTTATATGCAGACATCTGTTGATTTCTCGTCCGTGTAAGCGTAGTTCTGTTTCAAGTTCAACGATTGCTATCTGAACCTGCTTTAAGTCGTTCTCCGTGTCTTTAGCTCCGTTTATGTACGCTGCAGCTGATGGTCGTTTCTCCTGCAGCTCTTCTCTAGTTAGCTTTACTTTCCAAATGTTCTTTTGTATCAGTCCTTTGATGTAAAGTAGTTTTAATCCTATGTCCATTGTGTGTTTTTTAAGGCGTTTAACTTTTGTTCAGTCATTGTGATTTTTGCTTGGAACGGTTCTTTTATTCTGAAAGGTTTCAAAGGATCAACTCCTTGTATTTCGAATCCGATTCCTTTGTTGAAATCACACACTACTGGTTCGTCCATTCCTGTATGTTTACCACCTGTTTCCATATCCTTGACCTTTTCTACTTGTACCCATGTTTTGTATTTGTATTCCGGATGCTTGATTAGTCTATGGATAACAATCATATCATCACAACGATTCAAAAATGCTTTTCCGCCTTCAATTCCATCCTTTAAAGGAGCTTTAAGATGTCCTTTTAATTCGCCTTCAGTGTATAGATTACCACTTCTACCTGATTCCGTATTAGGATGCGTGTTTATGTAGATTGTCATCCCTGTTTGATTAACGAATTGTCTTGCCTGATTCATGAACTCGTAGTTTCCTGCAAAGCTCATCTCTCTATCAAGTCCCGTGAATGGATCAATCAGTCCTACATCTGCTCCACTTTCTGAAAATAACTTTAAAATATCTGCAGGTTTGTAAAGTTGTGCGTTATCAATGAACACAAATGACTGTTCTAAAAATGCAAGGTCTCCGCTTATTTGTGAATGTGACAATTCTTTGAATGGTTTACCTCTGTACATCTGAATCATATCACGCAGGATTTGTCCTTTTTGATTCTCACCTGACCAAATGCAAAACGTTAAATTGTGTTTAAGTGCTAATGTAAGGAAGTACCAATTAATCCAGTACGTCTTTCCGACATTGTCATGTCCAAGAATGATGTTGAGTTGTTTAGGTTTGAATCTTAGGTGTTCATCTAGGAAACAATCTAATCCTAATCCTTGTTTAATCTTACCATCCTTGACATCAAGTAGGTATTGTAGTGAATCTCCTTGTTTAAGTATCATAGCTTATTTGTTTAGTATTGCTAATATACTATCACTTTCGGTAACTATCGTACGATCCACATATTTATCTAATGTTTCAGAACGACTAAAGTATTCAGGGGTGCAATATTGATAGTTGTTGTCTTTATGGAATTTGTTTTCCTTGCAGTTTCTAATGGCTTGGATAATGTCTTCTTTTTTGTATCCTTCTTTTAGTCGTGCTTTATAAGACCGTTGTATCTTATCACTAACAACTTTGAAGTTTCTGCCAAAAGATTTATTCACAAAGTCAAGCAACGCTTGATAGTTTATATTATCTATTACATTATCATTAACATTAACATTAACATTATCAGCTATTTTTGCTATGCTATTAATGCGATTGCTATCGTTTGCTATCTCTTGCCATCGTTTGTTAGCACCTGCTATACCTGCTTCACTTCTCTTAACTCTCTTTTCCTCAAATAGTTTTAGGTCACGTTTCAACTGTTGTTTGATTGGTTCGAAAGCTATCTCAATTATCAAGTCATCACTGGAAGGATTCTCATCACTAACGTAAGCGTAAATGTGTTTGATTAGTTTACCTGCAATCTCATCAGGTAGTTTTTTCCATAAGTCCTTTTGATCTACGTAAAGGATAAACGATTTTTTGTCTTTTGCCATCTGCAACATTTTAAGCAATAAAAAAGCCCATTAAGTTTCGTGGTTGCAGCACTACTCCCTAATGGACTTTCAATAATTTTTTTTAAGGTCTGCAACACCTGTTCACAAATATAACGAATCTTATTCTAATAAAGTTGCATCAATATCATATTTATCTTCTAATAACCATCTTTTGATGTTTCCAAGTGCATACAAAGTATTGGCGTTTTGGATGTCTTTGAGTAGATTTCGCTTTGGAGGTTTAATCTTGTAGTCTTTTAGCAACACAATATATTCGTGAATGTCTGTGTGATAAGAATCTCTATAGTATTCATCCAGGTTTATGTGCGTTTTAACGTTGTGAATGATTGATGAATGATCCTGATTGAACATTTGTCCGATAGCATCATAAGTCATTCCGTAGTCACGTAGCTTTGCCTGTAAGTAGCACTTCTTGTAAATGATTTGTCGTTTACGATTCTTTTCGTTTAGCTTATCCTTTTCAATCAGAAAATAAGCTGTCTCTAAAAATTCCATTTGTTCTATTTTAAAACTCAAATTGTTCTATTTTAAAACTACCCATATTGAATCGTCCTGTTTCGATTAAGTCCATTTTCTTCCAGTAGGCTAAACTTTTAGAAGTAAAGATCCATTCCTGAACTGTTGCCAATCCTATTTTGTAAGTTAGTTTGTATTTCATAACGTCAATAATTTAATGATTCCTAATCCTAATGCGATTCCTAAGCTAACTGCTATTCCTAGCATTGATGCTTCGTAATTTTCTTTTCTTTTATAGCTCATAACTTTCGATTTCTTGTTTAACTTCTTCCCAATATTCTAATGCTAGTCCTAAATCAATTTCTCGGTAGCTCCAACATTGGTTTATTAATTCATCAACTGCAATCAATGCAAGTTCGTTAGCAACATGACTTATTATATAAACACCA
>JAUKPQ010093814.1:0-17699 GCA_032273045.1 Chloridella minuta | reverse complement strand
TAGAGAGCGAAGCTGATTATCAGCCCGGTACCAAAAAGCCAAAGATGAAAAAGCGTAAGATTTGGCTTATTGATATGTTGATACCTCGCAAGTTTGTGCAAAACTTAGATAAAGAAACGCTCGACCAATACGAAGAAGAAGTAGATGTTGATACTCTGGATGACGCAGCAGCAGATGGTGTTGATGCTGAAGGAGCAGTGAAGCAAAATGGTTAAGTTACGCGAAGGTATGGAACGCGGTGCATTGGAGCATCTAGTGTTGCCTCTTATTTCAGTAGATGAGTTTGAAAGCAAAATTGATGACCGCAGAGTAATCGTCTGCGGCTTTTATGTAAAAGATCAATCACCTGCAAACGATCTCAGTACCTTTGTGGAAAAAAGCAGTATCCGCCCATTGGATACTGAAGTAAGCCCCGCTCCCACCGATGATGGATTTTATATGGTATTTGTTGAAATGGGGCGCAATGACGATTTTCCAGAACGATTGGTAAATCTCGCAGAACAACTTAGCAATCTCACTACTACTAAAAAGTGGAAGTTTAAACCATACTCCGACGATGAAGATGAGTTTTTTGATTTAACTGAAGATAACCTGCGCGAGCATATCAATTTAGATCCCACCAAAGTAGAAATTGAAGATATTGCTATTGATGCACCAGTTGTATCGCCAGATGTAGAGCCTGTTGTGTCACCCGAAGATGAAATTGAAATTTACGAACACATTGGTAGCTTTTTAAAGAATTCACTTATAGAAAGTGTTGAAATCAAAGGTGATTGGCTGCGTATATCTGAACGTGGCAATCACAGAGTATATCAAATAGCAGATTGGCGCAAAGGCGCTGCACCTATGCCGGTTTTTGGACTGACTATAGGTAATACTGCATTGCGAGAAAGCAACATACTGCAATCTATGTTAGGACCTACATATCATGTAGAATGTGGCGACGGTCATATTATTATAACAGATGGTAAACACAACCTTACATTAGCAGTTGACAACCAGGCGTAATTAACTATACTATGGTATCAACAAAGGATACCTGTGCATGACAACAAAACGCTGGTTTACATACGACGATGTGCATGCACAATGTCTTGACATCATACGAAAGATGGAAGCAGACAACTGGAAACCTGATTATGTTGTTGGACTTACTCGAGGAGGTCTTCATCCTGCTGTACTGCTTAGCCATTGGCTAGGTGTACCGTGTGAAACTCTAAAAGTCAGTTTGCGAGACGGCGGACAAAGTGAGACAAACTGCTGGATGGCCGACGATGCGTTTGGCTATGATGCAGATCCAAAACGTATTCTCATCGTAGACGACATCAACGACAGCGGTGCAACATTAAATTGGATTAAAAAAGACTGGCGTAGTTCTTGCAAGCCTGCAGATACTAAATGGGACACTGTATGGCACAACACTGTGAAGTTTGCAACGCTGATTGACAATCTTGCAAGTGATGCTAAAGTAGACTACAGCGCAACAGAAGTTAACAAAGCAGAACATGATGTATGGATGGTTTTCCCTTGGGAAGAATGGTGGAAAACACCTGCATCAAATTAAATTGTTGTAAATGTCTTGAATAGAGTTTACAATAATAAACGGCGCAATGATGCGCATTTAATAGCAACGTAACGATGAGGCTAAAATAATGGAAAAACCCCGCCACGAAATTAAACAACGTCCGTTTGATGGAAAGTGGTTAGTTTGGACCCAAGTTGATGATCCAGATGCCGATTTGGATTATTACCGTAAAAGCGGAATGGCAATTCCGCAACGATGGGTTACCATTGCAGTAGAGCGTACAGAAGAAGACGCAAAAGCTGCAAGCAAGCGTAGCAGGATCTAAATAAAAAAGGGCACTTAGGTGCCCTTTTTTATTACATTATGATCTGGGTATTTTACCGTCAGGTCGTGCAACAGGCGGTCTTCCATCCCTGTCAGTTCTCATTTTAAACTTAGCAGCCTGCTTGGGAATTTCGTTGGGACCAACATCAGGTGTTGTGTTAACACCTTTGACAACTCTGCCAGTGCCACCGGTTTCATTTAACGATTCTGGTATATAGAAAATACTGTAGCAAATAGACTGGTCATCTTCATACTCTACTGCATCGTTTTCGATTGCAGGTTGCCCAGACTTGTCTTCGAACTCTTTCCAAACCTGCGCATATACTTGCTCAATGTTAGTAACATAGTTAGGATTAGACCGTTTTAACTTCATCCTGCGTTTGACATCGTCAAGACAGTCTTCATTGAAGCCTTCGAAATAAACAACATAATCGCCCACGCGATCATACCCTATATCACCTGGCGTTAATTCGTCATAGATGAAATTATACACTTCATCTAAATCGTGCTCAACCTGTTCGGTTATGAATTCATTTGCTTTCATGCAAATATTTATTACATTTTGGTAGTTGAGGATTCGTATGTTTTGTTGAATTGATTGTTGACACGAACAAAAGTTGTACACTTTGTCAATTGCTTTAATGTGCTTGCACCGACATATGTGCATGTGCTGCGGATACCACCAAGGATATTTTGGATAGTATTTGACACTGCACCTCGGTATGACACCAATACTTCACGGCCTTCACTAGAGCGATAATCTTTCAATCCACCAAAGTGTTTGGTATTTGCAGCATCGCTACTCATACCATAGAACTTGACAAACTGTTTTGATTCATTGACAAACTGACTGTTACCATTTTCGTCAAGATAATATTCGTTAGTCATGTAGTATTTGGTAATGACTTCGCCACCACCTTCATCGTGACCTGCCAGCATTCCGCCCAACATTACGAAATCGGCACCAGCTGCAAATGCTTTAGCAACATCACCAGAACAAGTACATCCACCGTCAGCAATAATGTGACCACCAAGGCCATGAGCAGCATCTGCACACTCAATAACCGCCGAGAGTTGCGGATAACCAACACCAGTTTGTATACGAGTTGTGCATACACTACCAGGACCAATGCCCACTTTAACAATATCAGCACCATTTAGAATCAACTCCTGTGTTTGATCTGCTGTAACTACATTACCTGCAATGATTACAATATGTGGATAAATTTTACGGATATTGCTAACATGGGAAACAAATGCCTCACTATAACCATTTGCAACATCGATGCACAGGTATCGGAGTTTAGTACCGACACGGGCATAAACTTGTACAAACTTGTCATAGTCTGCATTACCAGTGCCGATACTCATAGCAACACAAGCAGTTATGTCATACCCTGCATTATTGAAAAAGTCAGTCAATTCTTCTTTTGAATAGGTCTTAACCAAGCAGGTAAAAATACCTTGTTTGGCGAGCGTATCAGCCATTGCAAATGTGCCAACGCCATCCATATTAGATGCCATGATCGGAATACCGTGATAGTGCTCAGATTCTATATTTTCTGGAAAGTTGGGAGTGTAGTTACGGAATACAAATTTACGTGCCAAGTCTACATCTTTGCGGCTAGTCAAAGTGCTACGCTTTGGACGGATTAGCACATCGCTATAGTCAAGCAAAATTTCATGTTCGATTCTCATGTTACCCTCTTATTTTTTATCTATTGCAAACGATTATGCAGCAACTATCATTCATTACCAAGTGTAGTTGATATGAAATTCTCAATTAGTTTGACATTGTTTTTAAGACGCTCGTCATGGCTAGCATAACTCAGTGCAAGTTTGGCATGCTCTAGGCTTTCGGGATACAGCTTGAGATTCCATGCAGATAAACTTAGCAAGTCATGTGGTTGCCATCCCCATGCTTCTGGTGTGCAAGTATAATCCATGGGATTGCGAGTTATAGCAAGTGCTTTCTTAGCATAATCATAGCACTGTTTCCAATCTGACTTGTCGTAATAATGCAATGACAGCGCAACTAGCGGCTCGCGATGTGTTGGTACTTCATATGCAGCTTGACGCAGCCAGAACAGTTTGTTGTCGGGTTCTGCTTGTGCCAATGACGTAAGAGCCTGGCAGCGTTCCGCAGTATCCCAACTCATGCCTAGGAATTCTTTGTAAGTTTCAGCAGCTTTGTCAAACTGCTTTTGGTACATGTATTCACGTCCAAGATATGCTTTAATGCGTGCATCGTGCGGCCATTCTTTAACAGATTCTAACAGCAGTGACAGATCACCTGTTTTGTTTTTGGCGTCTGGGAAGTGATGTATTTTAACTGTATCAGTATATGTTTGCACCTCCGGCAAGCGGCTGACAAGCCCTTCGTGTGTTGCACCCATCCAGCGATATCCCACACGATTATGTATACGGTCGCCGTACCATGATCTGCCAGGTGTACCGTCTGCGTTCCAATTCCAAACGTAGGGATAACGCAGACGAGTAGTTTCGGGTTTCCATGCAGCTTCTAGTGCAGCACGCCATCCTTCTACCAGTCGTTCGTCTGTGTCAAGTCGTATACAAACATCTACCCAATCTGGTACAAGATACATTGCCATATTAAATGCATCATCAAATCGCCAAGGCATAATACGAACATTGGTAACTTGTACGCCAAGTTGCTGCATTAATTCGGGAGTACCGTCAGTGCTGCCCGTATCAGCGACACAAATAATGTCCGCATCTTTGCAGCTATCATACCAAGCTTGTACATGTTTGATTTCATTTTTTGCAGGTCCATAAATTGCAATTTTCATTTAGACGTGTCCTCAAGTTTGCTTTGCATCCACTGCAAATTGTTTCGTAGCCTGTCATCGGTTGGCTGTATGTTTATCGCTTCTTGACACCATTCTACAGATTTTTTATACCACCCCAGGTTAGCCGCAGCAATGCTGCCAAAATCCTGTAGTTGATTTCCCCATGCATCTGCGTGATCCAAATAGCTATAGTCACGACGGCTTTTCTCTATGCCACTGCCGCAAGCCCATAGCAAACCATGCCAATCTTGTTTGCCGTAATAGTATCTGGCTAGTTCTAACCATACTTGTCTGCGTTCTGGTGCGCAGATCAATGCTCGTTGTAGATACTCTAGCTTGCTACTGTCACTCATACGAGCAATGTATATCATAGCTTCACTGCGTTCAACTGGCCATTTGCTAGAGTCCAGTGCAAGATAACGTTCCAATTCTTTAACAGCATCATCATGCCGATTGGCATACATTAATTCACGACCATACCAAAATCCCAGTTGACTGTCGTTGGGATCTTCCTGTGTAGCTATCTGCATCAACGGCAAATAGTTACTGCGAGTACCTTTGCTGCGATCCTGTATTTGGTTTAGTTTTATGCTGAGATCTTCTGCTATGTTCTCATAGCTCAGTGTACTCCACACAGTTTCATGTACAGGTCTACGCCATGTGTAACCGTTACGTGCATGTATCTTATCCATGCGATAACCTTCATTTGCACCACCCTGTCTGTAATCGAACACATAGGTATATGCTAATCTAGTAGTGTCTGCTTGCCATGCTGCTAGCATTTTGGGACGCCAGCCTTCTTCAAGAAACTCGTCCATATCTTGGCTAATACAGATGTCAGCATCGTCAGGTACACATGCCAGTGCAGCATTACGAGCAACATCAAACCGCCATGGCGTAAATTGTTGTTCATATACAGTTACACCAAGTTCGCGCAGTTTAGCCACTGTGCCATCTGTACTACCGGTATCCAATACAACACGATAGTCTGCATCTTTTACAGACTCTGCCCAACGTTCGCAGTGTTTTATTTCATTTAACGCAATTGTATAAACAGCAATTTTCATGCACGCACCATCCTATATGTCCAACCTTTTTGTAATTTTACAGGAATTCTTTTGGTTATCATATTTGTTGTAAGAAACAATTCGCTGCAAAAGTCTATTTTATCTACTGAATAAAGCCAAGGTATACGGTGAAATGTTTCACTGTAATCTCGCATAACACTCATGTTGCCATATCCAAATTGATCATTGTGTGCAATATGCCATTGGCCACGATGCTGAAAATGATGATTACAAAGTCCGGGATCATCTGGCACAGTTAGCCCGTCAAACGGTTGCAAGTCAAACCTATCACAATGCCAATCAAATCTTGCACGGCACACGTAATCATATGTTATGTTATGTTTAGCAGCATACTTGTCTGCCATTAGCAAACTACGTCCGATGCTGTACCACATGCTTAGGACATTTTTAGGATCGCTACGGTATGCCCATATACGTTCAGGGTGATATATCTCTGTATTGAATGTGCGTGGCGTTTCTACTATCAGTGACTTTGGTGCATACGTTGCAGCAATCCACTGTTGTAGTTGTTGAGGTTCCGAGTCAGCCCATGCATGTACAAAAATATCTGTATCATGCTGATTAATCAATGCACGCCAGCTTGCGGTACTGACATCTGTCATGCGAGGTAAGCCCGCAAAGCATAGTGCTACTCTAGGCATTCCTTTAGCTTCCTTGGATAATCAGTACAGATTCCACGCCAGGAATTAGTCTTTGCCATGTCTACTATGTCATTCCATTCGTATGTCACTTCAGGCATAACACATATACTGTTGACATGCATCATGTCAAGCTTACCAAAATATGTCCAGACATTTTTCTTAGATGTCAACACCACTGCATCAGTTTCATGCCAGAAATAATTCAACGAGTGTGTGTTATCAGATTCGAATTTAAAGAATGCTGGAAGATTTTTGCAATGTATCCACAATTTGTCACTGTGTTCAAGTAAAAAGGACCAGCTTGTGGAGTGTTCTGGTCCATCGTGTCCTAAAAACCAAAGGCCATCTATATACCACACATCAATCTCAACATGAAAGCCGAATCCCAATGCTTTCGTAACCTGATCTGGATGATTCTGCAAACCAGAGTCTGGTCCATCCAACAACCCCCTATGTGCAATTATTATAGATAGCATTTGATATCCTTACAGTGCGTCGATGGCTTTGCGTATTTTCTTAGCACCTGCCAGTGTACCTTGTGCATGCCCATGAATTGCACCGCCCACATTGGCCATCCAGTCCACACCAAACTTTTCCACAATCGGCGGAATCAATTCAGCAGTCATACCACAGCTAAGTGCAGGTACAACATTGCCGTCATGTAACACTTTGAATGTAGCAGTGATATCTTCTTCAGTGTCACTGAGATACCCGCCCCACATACCGCTGTGAATAGAATCAACACCACTGTATGCAGCAAGTTGGCACAGTACTTGCCAAGAAAAGCCAAACGCATTATTTTTGTGTGTAAGAACTTTGTCGCCGCTCTTTTGATAGTGAATAAACAGTGGCAAGTTAAGATCGCGAATGCTCTTGTATACACCCAGCCCGCTCCAGATGTTTACGTGTACACCCAAGCCGGTGTCATTGCTGTGATTGGCAACAAATCTAGCACGGTCAAGTACATACAATGGATCGCTGTTGATACAAAAGGTGTAAACTACGTTCTTGCCTTCTAGATATTTTGCCAATAGTGGCACACGATCTTCCAGTCTATTAATAGCCGGATTGCTGAGTATCTCATCTTCTTTAATGAAGTTAACTCCACCATCTACCAATTCTTTTACCATATCTAACAATTGGTTAGGAGTAATGCCTGTCTTGGGCTTAACAATGCCCCCAAAGAAGGGTTTATTACCAACACCTGTTAGATTACGCATGCCTGTGATGCCATATCGCGGACGGCGCATGTGCTTGTATATGATCTCGGAGTTTATCTCCAAGTCAACTACACGACACTGTTTGATAGTGTCAATGTCTGTTTGTCCGCCCATGATGATACACAGCAGATGTGAAATACCATCGCTGCTCCAATCAATATTGGCATTGGGATATCCAATAACAACTTTGCCACTTTTCTTAGTAAAGTTTTCGTTGCGAATAATCTTTGCGCAATGCGCTTCAATCATTGCAGGTGTTTCCCATACTGAACGTGTACTGGGATTACCTATACTTTGTCCAACTGCTATTCCCCATGCAGCGTCATAGACACTTACAGTGCTTTTAACGTCATATGTCACGTAAAAGTAGTTTTCTAAATCTTTGTAGTCTCTTACGATATCAATGTCACTCATTTGTGTCTCCGGTTAATACTTTATCGCCTGGTACCGACGGTGTTTTAACTATAACCACTTTACAGTCAGTTACAAATATTGGATCTGCGATTTCGTAGCGATCCATCAAAAATATAACAGGTCCAGTTATGGTTTGCCCACTTATATGCATAGTGCCTTCCAACAAGAAGGTTATTTCGTCCACATGCTCGTGATAATGCGCAGCCCATGGTTCGCCTGCTATATGATGCTTATAGCCAACTTCAAATGCAGATGTATTCCATATGCTGGGTTCAAATTTACCAATGAACCATCCGCCGGTAAACACATCTGGGTCAAATAATTTCATTCGTGTGCCTCTATATAAATGTCCAAATCCTCGGGTGTTCCAATTGGCCAATGCTTAGTTGGAGTATAGATGCCAATACGATCACCCCTGGCTATATTTTCATTATATACTGGACAAACGTAAAACTCATTATTCACACGTATATTGTTTGCCATCATTTTTTCAGCTGCCCACATAAAGTCACTGGTACGTTTCCATACATAGATGCCTGTTGTTGCATAAGGACTTATAACTTGCTTTTCTGCTGTTCTGATAGCAAGTTTCGAATCATCTATTTCAACATAGCTGTTCTTAGTACTGTCACTGTCAAACACAAACATTGCACCGTCTAATTGATTGTGTTCAAACCATTGTTCAAAGTCCGCTTGATCCCAGGTCATCATCTGATCGCAATTGGCAATGAATAGCGGTTGATCCATATCCAAATATTGCTTTGCCATAACACAGGTTTCTGCGGCACCCTGTGTGACTTTTTCAACCAGCATTATGCTTAGTTTTTTTACCATTTTAGCAAGACTGGCAAACAATTCTGGATTACTATCATAATGATCTTGTTTGACACACAACACAAAATCGTTATCTACACCAAGATTTTCCAGCACATGCTCAATCATTGGTTTGCCGAAAAATTCAATTAACGGCTTGGGCTTATCATATCCCGCGGCAGAAAATCTACTGCCGTTCCCACTCATTGGTATTAAAATTTGCATGCAAAACCCATCTGTTATCCATGTATTTAATGGCAATAACAGACAGATTCCTAAAAATTATTTTGCAGTAGATGCAAATAACTTGCCAATACTGTCAGCAGCACGTTTTATTGTCTCGACATCTTTAACAGTGCTATCAGCAGTAGCAGCAGACAAATCGTTTGAAAAGTCCACCCCTACAAATCCAAACAAGTCGCCATTGTCCATATAAATTGGACAACGTATCAGTGCTTTGGCATTTCTACTTTGATAGAAATAGTAGTTCTGATTGCTAGGATCTTTGTCGGTATTGTTAATAATTGCGCATTTGTTTTGTATAAATTCATTGTTTATTTTCATATGTATACCGGCAGGTATACGCTGTTCAAATCCCATAATACGCGATGCACCAGGTGCAATAACTTCATGTGTCATAGTTTGAAAGAAGAATGGAACGCCTGAAATTGCAGCCAAACCATTATGATAACGATACACAGATGCACGCATGCCTTTTGTATCTGCCAGTACTACATTGAGATCAGTGTATATTCTATTGTCATTTTCCACAGATGTCTTGAGATTGGCTGAAAAACTTTGTATACTATGTGCTTCTTCATATATTCTAATAAGGCTGTCCCAATGAAAACTAACCACATATGCACTGCTGAGGAATATACTTGCAATGCTGATGTATATTAAATGAACTGCAAGCATAAATGGTGACGTCCTGCTTAGATATTTTAGAATGCTATCCACTACAGGGATAGTTTTTGTAATAGCCATTTTACACCTTGCAATTTTGTAAACTTACGAGTAATATTTATAGAAATCAAGCAGCTTGACAACCCTGAACAACATTGGTAAACTTGTAACATGACAGATCACTATACTACACTAGGAATATCAGAGTCTGCGTCTATGGACGAGATAAAAACTGCATACAGAACACTTGCAAAAAAGTGGCATCCGGATCTTAATAGAGATAACGCAGATGCCGAAGCAAAGTTCAAACAGATAAATGAAGCCAATGACATACTAAGCGATCCGCAGAAGCGAACGCAGTATGATCAACAGCGCAAATATGGCGGCGGTATGCCTGGCGGTTCGCCATTTGGTCCAAATGCATTCCACTTTGAATTTGGTAATGGGTCGCCATTCGATGATATGATTAATCAATTCTTTGGGCATAACTTTAGACAGCAAGTTGCAAAAAACAAAGATTATCAGTTTGCACTCAATATCACACTGGAAGAAGCGTTTGCAGGTAAAAATCTGCCAGTGAATTTTGAAGTTGCAGGACAAGCAAGAAACATTATGGTAAACATACCTGCCGGTGTACAAAACGGCACACGGTTACGTTATCAAGGGTATGGAGACAGAGCACTGGGCAATTTGCCACCAGGTGATCTGTTTGTAACAGTTAACGTCGCTGAACATGTAATGTTTCGTAGAGATGGTCCGCATTTGCACATGCAGTTAGAGTTGGATTCACTGCTGGCAATAACAGGCACAAAACGTGATATAGTTGCAATAGACGGGCAGAGTATCGCCATTAATGTACCTGTCGGTGTACAACACGGTGCAACTCTACGTGTTACTGGCAATGGTATGCCGTTGCATAACAATGCAAGACAGCGAGGAGATTTGTACATTGCAATAAACATACGAATAGCCAAGGACCTATCTGCGGAACATATGGAACAAATAAAAACAATAATACAACAACGCAGCGGGAGCGTAGAATGATACTTGATATTGTAAAGAAGCCAAATGCAGTGCTTAAACAGCAAGCTAGATTGATTGAACCGGACGATATTCCCAACTACGCTACTCTTATAAACGACATGTTTGATACATTAACACAGTCTGGCGGAGTAGGTCTTGCTGCACCACAAGTTGGACGTGATATCAGTCTGTTTGTGATAAATGTTGATGGTAATGCACACACGTTCATCAATCCAGTAGTTATAGATGCCAGTACTGATATCGCAGTACAGCCGGAAGGTTGTTTGAGTTTACCGGGATTGGTGTTAGACATACCACGCAGTACAAAAATCAAAGCCATGTATAGAGATGCCAGCGGTGTGCAGCATGTTAATGACTTTGATGAAGGATGGTCTAGAATTTTTCTACACGAATTTGACCATTTGCAAGGAATTATGATAGACGATAGAGTAGGACCCGTTACACTAATGATGGCTAAGAAAAAAGCTGCAAAAATAGCAAGATTGTCTGCAATTACAAAACCTAAAAGGAAACGCTAATGGAAAATGGGTTCGAACAAACTATACAACGTGCATACCAGCTAGCAGCTAGTATGAGTCACGAATTGGTTACACTAGAGCATTTGCTTGCCAGTCTGCTAGATAATTCGGATATTCAAAAGCTTATCAAACGCAGTGGCGGTAATGTTGATGCAATGGTCTCTGCTACCAGCGAATGGTTGAATGATGAGCAAAAGCATGCAATTGTAAAGCAGGGCAGTTATCAACCTCGGCATACCAGTTTGCTAGCACAAGTTATTAAAAAAGCAAAAACACACAGTTTGTTTAGCGGTAGGCGTGCTATAGGTCCGGAAGATATTTTCCTTGCTATGTATGACATTCAAGACAGTCCTGCAAGTTGGATTATATCGCAGCATTCTGCATCTAAAGAAAAGCTGATGGCTAATATCAATCGCAATGCCACAGAAGACACGTCTAAGATGGACGAGGACACTGCAATTGACATACTTGAAACATATTGTATCAATCTAAATGACAAAGCAGAAGCAGGTCGCATTGATCCGTTGATAGGCCGTGAACGCGAAGTAGAACATATTTGTCAAATTATGTCTCGCCGTAACAAGCATAACGTGATTATGACAGGCGATCCAGGTGTAGGTAAAACTATCATTGTAGAAGGTCTTGCAAAACGTATTACCGAAGGCGATGTACCAGACTGCTTGATGGGACATACAATTTGGAGTTTGGACATTGCGTCACTGGTGGCAGGTACTAAATTCCGCGGCGATTTTGAAGAACGTATGAAGCATATTATTGCTGCGTTTTCTGCACTACCAGAACACATTATGTTTATTGATGAAATCCATATGATAATGGGTGCAGGTTCAGGTGGCGGCGGGTCGGGCAGCATTGATGTTGCAAACATGCTCAAACCCGCACTTGGCAGGGGCGACATTCGTTGCATTGGCAGTACCACATCAGAAGAGTATCGCAAACATTTTGAAAAAGACCGTGCATTGGTACGTCGTTTCCAAAAACTAGATGTATTTGAGCCCAGTGTTGAAGATAGCAAGCGTATTCTTCGAGGCATTGCCAAGTATTACGAAGACTTTCATAGGTTGAAGTTTGAACCAGCTGCACTGGATGCAGCAGTGGAACTTACTAGCAGACATATACATGATAAATGTCTACCTGATAAAGCAATTGATATCATTGACAGTGCAGCAGCGTGGCAGCGTATTCGACCAGAAGAGTTGCGTGTATCCACTATTACCAAAGCAGAAATTGAAGCAGAAGTCAGTCGTGTTGCAAAAGTGCCTGTTACTACTGTAAAGAGTAAAGAAGCTGATAAACTGGCATTGCTGGAAGTGGATCTCAAAAATGTTATTTTTGGGCAGGATCTTGCAGTAGATGCAGTAACTGATGCAATTTACATGAGCCGCAGCGGTCTTCGTGAAACTGATAAAACTGTTGGTAGCTTCTTATTCAGTGGTCCAAGCGGTGTAGGTAAAACCGAAGTTGCAAAACAGTTGGCAAAAAGCTTGGGTGTACACTTTACCAGATTTGATATGAGCGAGTATCAAGAACGCCATACTGTTAGCAAATTCATTGGTAGCCCTCCCGGCTATGTTGGATACGGCGACGGGGCAGCAGGTGGCGGATTGCTAATTACAGAACTTGAGACGCACCCGCATTGTGTGCTGCTGTTTGATGAAATTGAAAAAGCACACCCCGATGTATACAACATCTTCCTTGCATTGATGGATCATGGCACTATCACAGGCAATCAAGGTAAAAGTGCCAGTGCTCGCAATGCAATTGTTATCTTTACCAGCAACTTGGGTGCTGCTGATATGGAAAAAGAAAAGATTGGATTTGGTAGCGATACTGCCCTGCGCGACGACGATACACAGGCAATCAACAAATTCTTTACACCTGAATTCCGTAATAGACTTGACGCAGTAATCAAGTTTAAAAGTCTTGATAAAGACAATATGGAAAGCATTGTTGACAAGTTCCTTACACAAATGAACGAGCTGTCCGCTAAGAAAAATGTCAACATCATTTGCGATCCTGCTGCAAAACAGTGGCTTATCGAAAAAGGCTTTGACAAAAAGATGGGTGCTCGGCCGCTTGCAAGAGTTATTGCAGAGAACATTAAAAAGCCACTTAGCCGAGAAATGCTGTTTGGTAGACTACGCAATGGCGGTGCAGTGATGATAACTGTCAAAGATTCACAATTGATGTTTGATTATCTTAGTAATACAGAAGAACTGGAATCTGAAACGCTGCTACTGATAGAAGCCACAGCGGTTTCCGGGGCAGAGTAATGACCACAGTAATACAAACATTAATTTCAGCCGGAGTATTAGCACATGATACTGTTGTTACTGCAAAGATATCTAGCAAATCCAAGTATGGAATGATTACTTTTCAGTATCGAGATATGGTAATAGACAAAATAAACGACACTTGTGATATGCTGCTACTGAAGGATCCATATTCTTCAGTAGCAATTTCACTATCTATTGACAATATCACCGGCATAGAAGGTATGACTTTAGACAGGTATGCAGAAGTTTATAACATAAATGCAGATGGTTCTAATAAACATACTGGACGTAAACGAGGTAGAAAACCAAAAAGTACGGGACTATAAACTACTATTTTAATAAATATCTAGCTGTTTTACATAAGGAACACAAATATGGCAAAACTGATAGAAGAATTAGTAGTAATCAAGCTTAGTAAATTGGTAAAAGAAGGCAGTAGCCACGACAGTGTGTTGTCAGATGAACAACGCGAACTGTTGTGGGCTACTGCTCCTGCATTAATCGAAGAAGTTATTAACGATCCACTGATAGTAATTGAGTTGGCTGATCTGGGCTAACTCAAAACCGCTAAATAATCCAAGCATTAGGCGGCAACATGATCAGCGTAACCCTGTTAACAACAACTACTGACCAATTAAATGTCACAGGCCTCAAACAACGAGGTGCGGGATATAATAACACAGTTGGTAATAATCATACGGTTAGTATATCACTCAGTAATTTTACTGGGCGCATCTACATACAAGGCAGTTTGGCCAGAGATCCTGGTCCACTAGATTGGTTTAATATTCCCATCGGTACCACTGCTGCATACATACAATACCCATTGGATCCTGCATTACCTACCGGATCCACAGGCGATACTGGAAACTATGCATACAGTTTCTCTGGAAACTATGTATGGATACGTGCAAAGGTAGATCGTACATATCTTGTACCACCTCCTACCAATAGCTATTTCGTTGGTGAAGTATTACAAATACTTCTCAACTATGGTGCAATTGCTCCCAGCAATCCATTGCCATCGAGTGGCACTGGCGGCGGAGCAATGGGGCCGCCAGGCCCATTGGGCCCTACTGGTCCTACAGGTGTAGACGGTGTGACTGGCCCAAGTGTGACTGGACCCACAGGACCAGTGTCAAATGGTGCATTCCAACGATACGATTTTGTTGCCACAGAAGGACAAACTGTGTACGATGCAGCATACAGTCCAGGTTGGGTAGATGTCTATTACAACGGTGTATTGTTGTTGCTCAGCGATTACACAGCTACAAATGGAACCACAGTTGTGTTGAATAATCCATCTATAAATGGAGACCCTGTAAGCATCATAGCATGGGAATTAACTACTATAGCACCGATCACGGGTCCTACCGGTCCTAACGGCGGACCAACTGGGCCTAACGGGTCAACGGGTCCCACCGGCGCAGCTATAACAGGTCCCACTGGTAATGCCAGCACTGTTACTGGTCCAACTGGTATTGCAGGTGCAACCGGTGCAACTGGTAACACAGGCACCACAGGTCCCGCAGGATCTGCTGCAACGGCACTGATATCATTTAGATTGTTATATTCAGACGGTTTACTATTACCATCGTCGTATGCAGACAACTTAACAAATATAACATTAGGTCAGATTACAAGACTTGGTGATACACAGATAACTGTAAATCACAATAAGAATCTATATCCGATCAGTGTTGCGTGTCAAGGTGGGCCGGGTGTATTACCCTCGGGATCGTATAGACAAACTGTGCCAACTGGTGCAACAACCGGTAGTTATTCATGTCTTAGTATAACAGTTGATAGCACAAGTCTGTATGCACTGTCACCCGGTAATACAGGTGTACCAGCATCCGGCAATGGGTATCTCTGGGTGAGTTTGATATTCTCAGCGTGATAGGAGTCACATAATGGCATCAATTATTCCTATCTTAACGCTGTATGTTGATAATATCAATATAACCCCTGCTGGCTATTGGCCGGTAGACGAAGGTCCTGTATATGGATATGACCAGTGGTGGGAAGGCGGGCCTGCACCGCAACCATATCGCTATACAATGACTGCAACAATAACACAGCAAAATCACAGCAGTTTTAGTACACCGCAACTTTATATCTATAACGCATTAGATATTACAGTAGGCATGTGGTATTCAGAAGCATCTACTGGTAAATGCTGCCAAATTATTGCAATAGACGGCGGCGCAACTGACAGTAACACTCTAGTATGTACTATAGAAGACACTGGCAGATATGAGCAGTTTTCTTCCCCTGACGGTATTGCAGCCACAGGCGAACCTGGATTTATATTTGCATTAGATGAAGATGGAATACCTGTATTCCACACTCTTACTCTTTACAACAGTTTTATACAACCATATCCTGGATATTTGGAAGATGTTATAAGCAAGTTCAAAGCTCGCAACATACTTCAAAATCTTGTAACAGAATTACAGCCGGATAATGGATTTAACGTAGGTGACCAGATATACCTACAGCCAAGTGGTGATTATGCACTTGCTATTGCAGATGATATCACAACTGTAAATGTAATAGGTACTGTACGACAATTAGGTATACCTGGCTATGACTATTTCAGCTGGGAACCGCGTGGTAAGATACTATATGACTTGTCTGCACTTCCTGGATCACCGGGCGATATACTATATCTCAGCACAACAGATGCAGGTGGCTTAACAGCAGTTAAACCCGACAATCTGGCAATGCCGGTTTTTATTAAAATAAATGATACCAGCGCAGTTAAATTGTCGCAAGGTAGTTTAGCCGAACCACTAAACAATTTTACCAGTACAGTATCGCCTACCATATATGATGACGAGGCATTTGGTTATAGTTTTGGTAGCTTATGGATAAACATTGGCATTCATGCTGCGTATATTTGCCTTAATCCCACAGTGGGCAATGCAAATTGGCAATTGCTAGGTGCAGGCGGTGCAGCAGGCCCAACTGGTCCGACCGGTGCTACTGGTACAGGTGCCACTGGACCAACTGGCCCATTAGGCGGACCAACTGGTCCAACTGGACATACAGGACCGGCTAGTAATATTGTAGGGCCGACAGGGCCGAGTGGGTTAACAGGTCCTACCGGTCCGCTAGGTACCGGCACAACTGGTCCAACAGGTCCGGCAGCAGTAGGTGCATATCAAGAATACAATTACTATGCAACGAACAATCAGACTACGTTTTCTGCAATGTATGTACCTCCGTATGTTGATGTATATGTAAATGGTCTTAAACTGCCGCCCGCTGAATATACAGCAGATGACGGTGTAACAGTAGTTCTAAATGCACCTAGTGTGGAAGGCGACCAAGTTGATATAGTAGCGTGGTCTATATCCAGTGTTAGCCAGCTGACAGGACCAACTGGTCCAACTGGGGTTGCGGTTGGTTACTTTGTGTCAGATATTGCAGCACGAAATGCATTAACAGTGACACTTGGTACAATTGTCTATGTGTATAACGACGGTAGCGGACACAATCAGGCATATATTGCAGCAGATATAGGTCCAACTGTATGGGTAAAAGTGGGACTTAGCCAAAATGGTCAAAATGTGGGTAATTCAACATCAGGCAGTACCACACTTGTTAACAGTTTCGTTGCAACAGGTACCTATGCAAGTGTTAGCCCTGTTATGATAGGCACTGTGCCAAGCAACAGTTTAATGACTCGCGTGGATATACAAATTTCCACAGCATTCAATGACCCTACTAGCAATATAGAAATAGGCACAGAAACAGTACACGGACTACTAATGGACAATACGTTAATAAATTCGAACACAGTAGGGTCGTATGTTACCACACTTGCATATCCTGTTGGCGCTGCTACAAGTATCAAAGCATTTATAAATCCAGGCTCAAGTACCACCGGCGAGTTTCGTATTGTACTAGACTATACGTGACAGTGATTTCTTGTAAAACAAGTTCAACTAAATATCCAGTAGGTATTTACGCCGGCCGGAAACATAATGACTTTACCGAATAATCCAACTTTTGACTTCAGACAGAGTGGCGTTTCTGGCGATCTCAGCTTTGGCAAAGGCGGACCTCGTATAGCTACTAGTGGCAATGACTTGCA
>JAUKPQ010093703.1:0-17737 GCA_032273045.1 Chloridella minuta | reverse complement strand
AAGGAAATGTTTGTCGTGGGCGGGACTGATTTATATGTCCACAAATATGTGGGTATACCAGATACCGGTCCTAGTGCCGATTTTACCCAACCACAATACGATACCCTAGACCCAAAGAATATTCAGGATTTACTATTCTTAGAAAACCGTGACAGAAAATATGATCCAAATATTTATAGATTACGCGGACACTATAATGTTCAGAACTTAGACTTTGACTTATCACAATTTGGATTATTCCTTAACAATGATATCATTTTTATAACTATACATTATAATGATATGATTGATGTACTAGGTCGTAAGTTAATGGTAGGTGATGTATTAGAGCTTCCTCATCTTACAGACTATCATCCATTGAATGAAGCAATACCAATTGGCTTACGTAGATATTATCAAATTACAGATGGTAACTTTGCTAGTGAAGGATTTAGTCAAACATGGTATCCACACTTGTGGCGTATTAAATGTGAACCGCTAGTTGATAGCCAAGAATTTAGTAATATATTAAGTCAACCTATTGATAAGGATAATTACTTAGGTGATTGGGATAAGATAGCAACATATGTTCCTGGATATACAGTTACGTACGGTGACAAAACATATACAACATTAGCAAATATTCCTGCTGGTACACCTTGTACTGGTCCTACATATAATAATACAACTGCATATCCAGCAGGTGGTGTAGTAGTTGATAATGGTATTACATATCTTGTAAGACAAGATGCACCTATAGGAACAGCTATTACAAATACAAATTACTTTACACCAGTATGGCAATTAAGTACTGCTGATAACTTGAAAGATATTATTAGCCGTTACAATACAAATATCGCAATCAATGATGCGGCAATTGCTGAAGCGGCTAGACTTCTTCCTAAGAACGGATATGATAGAAGTCAATTATATGTTGTACCCACATTTGACGGAGCGCCCGCACCACCTGTTAATGTAGTTATTCCTAACGGCGCACCTAACTTAGCATTAGGTCAAGTACAATTATTCAGGAGTGGGAATTTTAACCCAACCCCTGTTATTCGTGTAGCGGCAGCGGCATTAGATAATTTATGGAAACTTACAGCAGAGGATGCTGATGCACTTAAAAAATTCTTACAAGTTTCATTAGAAACTGCTAAAGTCGCACCACAACGCCTAGATACAGGTAGTGGACAAGTTGAAGGTAATACCATACTAACAGCAAAAGCATTAGGTCCAGTAACCGGACCATATGGAACCGCAGATAATACATATGCAACAGCAGACCAATATCCATCAATTGAAATTGTAACAAGTGCATTATATAATATCGGTAATACAATTATACAAATTCAAAATCTATTCCCCACAGACACACCTGACACATGGTTTAATAATCCAGGACTTAATATAGGTACTACTGTATTAACACCAACAGGAGTAAGAGTAAATGCTTTTAATATAGGTACTAAGATTATAAACGTAGATACTGATAATAGTACTGTTACTATTAGTAGTCCTACTATTGCTAGTATACCTATTGGTTCTATACTTACAGTTGGTGCTGATTTCATCGGCAACCCTATTCAACAAAATATCATGGACTATCGTGCCGATGCTGATCCTAGATTCCAATTCATTGCACGTATAGGACCCAATGGTTATGGATACTTAGATGGATATGTATCAGGTGATGGTTCTGCACCAAATGGTTTCCCAACAGGTGCCGGAATTACTTTCTCACCAAATCCAAAAGTAGGAGATTATTTCTTACGTACAGATTATCTACCACAACAACTATTCCGCTGGAGTGGTACATTATGGGTTAAGATTAGTGAGAATGTAAGAACACAACCAACTACAGTTAGCGATACAACATTGTTGGGTTCATATCTCAACAATACTGCTACAACTACATTGACAGATGGAACTGTGATACCGCAACAACAATCACTATCATCTATTTTAAAAATAACACCAGATTAAGGTAAATAATGGCAAAATTCTTTTATGACAATCAGATACGCAGATTCTTAGTGCAATTCGCACGTATCTTTAGTGACTGGAATGTTACTAAAGGTAAAGACCCTGCAGGTAATGATATTATTGTTCGTGTGCCAATTCAATACGGTGATTCAAGTCGTATGGCTAGTGCAGTAATTGCTAACAATAGCCCTAGCAGTTTACCGAGTGCACCGATGATTACATATTATATTAGTGGATTAGAATATGACCAGAAACGCACACAGGATCCATACTTCATTGACAAGTTAGCTGTACGTCAACGAACATATAATGCTGATACACAAAGTTTTGAAACTACTCAAGGACAAGCATTTACAGTTGAACGTATTATGCCAGTGCCCTATACATTACGTATCACTGTAGATTTCTGGACAACTAATTATAATCAGAAATTAGAATTGATTGAACAAATAGGTGTATTGTTTAATCCTGCAATAGAATTGCAAAGTACTGATAACTTTATTGATTGGACAAGTTTAAGTGTTGTGTATCAAGATGGATTAACATTTAGTAGTCGGAGTATCCCACAAGGTTCTGGTAATCCAATTGACATCTTAACATGGAAATTCTATATGCCTATATGGATTAGTTCTAGTGCTAAGATTAAGAAACTCGGTGTCATTCACAAGATTATTGCAAGTATATTCCAAGGCAACGCATTAACTGATATGCAAGATGATGATTTGTTATTAGGTACTCGTCAAAAAATTACACCATATGGATATAAGTTATTGTTGTTAGGAAATAATTTACAAATACTTCCTGCGGATCAAACATTCAACCCAAATAATAGTTCATTAGATATACCTGATAGTCCTAATACAGCAGTTTATTGGCATAGCGTATTGAATGTATATGGAACATTACGTCCCGGAGTTAGTCAGATATGGTTACAAAATCCTTATATGACTACCGATATTGTGGGTACAATTGCATATAACCCAAATGATGATAGATTATTAATCTTTAGTATTGATACAGATACATTACCACAAGACACGTTAGACCCAGTGGATAGTATTATTAATCCACATACAAAAGGTCCATACAATGCAGATACAGATACTGACCATGGATTACCTGCACCTGATAGTGGACAACGATATTTGTTAGTTGAAGCAATTGCTAGTGGCACACCTGTATGGGGACCAATCACTGATGGGTTTGATAATGAAGTAGTTGCTAATGCTAATGATATTATTCAATATAATGTTTTATCAAGAGGTTGGGACGTAGTGTTTGATAGCCAAAATGAATTAAACACTCAATATGTTACTAATATCACATCAACAGTTCAATATCGTTTTTCTAATGGTGTATGGATGAAATCATATGAAGGATGGTATGGTGAGGGAGATTATTCTATCGTGATATAAAACTATGATAAATCATAGTATGAAGAATGATAATATATCAGGCGGTGTGTTTTTCTATTCAAAGAAGACACGCCGTTTTTTATTTCTGTTACGCAATGATGATAAGAACCCAAGTTATTGGGGGATACCCGGCGGTAAAATAGAAAAAGATGAAACACTCTTTGAAGGTATTGAACGTGAATGTATTGAAGAAATAAATTACTTTCCAAAGGATGCTAAACTAATACCTATACAAAAGTTTGTGAATAACACATTTGTATATCATACGTTCTATTGTGCAGTTGAAGAAGAATTTTTACCTATATTAAATGAAGAACATTGTGGATATAGTTGGGTGATATTAGAGAAGTATCCTAAGCCGTTACATCCAGGATTGTTTAACACAATCAACTTTGATGTAGTACAACACAAACTACAGGATCTAATAGAAAAAGCCGCATAATGCGGCTTTTTTGTTTACAGTATAAAACTGATTAGCACCAGTTCTCAATACCAACAAGAGTGTAAACTCTGTCATTACTTGTAGCTGGATCAGGTAATGTGTTTCCATTATCATTAAAGAATGTAGCAGAATATGCTGTACCTGGATTTTCATCTGTACCATTATTTGTAAAGTCAAGTACAAATTTATTCTTTATACGACTTGCATAATATGTACTTCCATCATCATTTATTGCAATACTCATGGTGTTTGGAGTATTAGTTGGGTCAGCTTCATTTACTAATGTACAGATAGCAATTGGCCAAACAGATCCGCCTGTAGCTAAACCAGCACCTGATGCTGATGCAGTAAATATTTTATATTGACCGGCATCTGGACCTGCACCTAATGCTTCCCAGTCAGTATCTGATACATTATTAATCATGTATGCTTGACCAACTGCAATAGATTCATCTTGAATTGTACTATTTGTTCCAGCAATTAAAAACTTCTTGGCTCCTTTTTGACGTACAATAGATGCGGTATTATTTGCTGTATAGTACCATTCGGTATCAGTTAAGTCTTGTTCTGCATTAGCTGTTAATTCTAATTCATCATTAGCAATTGTACTGTCCCTTGTACCTAGAGAGACATATCCACCTGCACCGTCGGCGACCCAAATTTGCGAATCACCATTTAATGCGTCAGTTGTGAAATGAGTACCTGTACCTGTAACTGTAATACTAGTTGAATCTGTTGTAATAGTACCTATACCTTTTACAAGTATATTTGCGTGACAACGTATTTGGTCGCTATCTTCATCAATACCACCAACTACACCTGGCTGATCACTATCATATCCATTGTCTGTTGTTCCATTGTTTGGAAATCCAAAATCAACATCTGTTGATCCGTTTACTTTTCTAATTTTTAGTGGGCGTCCCATTTTATTATTCCTTTATGTATTAAGAGTTATCAATGATTACTGTAGTAGCAGAATCATAACTTTCATCAGACGTTGTTAAAGTCCAATGTATAGATTGTTGTTGGTCACTATCATCACCTACTAATGGGAACAAATGTGTGCCACCACCGTATGGAGTTAATGTTGCCTTATGTGCAGTTAACTTTGTAACATAATATGTTGCATTATTACTGTCTGTTGCATTCATAGACATTTCACCATTCGCTGAAGGTGTACCTGCCTTTAAATTGCAATATGCTGTGCCGTTCGCTGTTCTGATTTTATAACGGCGTGTATTTTCTTGTTTGATAATATCACCCATTAAATTTGAACCAGCGTCAGTTGTTTGTCCGTATACAATTAATGTATTGAATGCATCACGTGTCCAGGGTGTACCACTATCAACTGTTAGTACTGATGTACCTTCTGCTAATATTTCACCACCACCGGCTGCACTGAATGCAGGAACTGCATCTGCTACTGTTGTATAGCCAGAGCCTGGATCAGTAATTACAATATTCTTGACACCATAATTAACAGTTACTGTAGCACCTGAACGACCTGAACTAGGTGTTGATGTTGTTGCACGTGCACCACTTGCTACTGCTGTATAGTCGCCTGGTTCAGATACTGTACCAGTAGAGTAAACACCCCATGCAATAGTAACTGTACAACCAGAACCACTACCTGTACGACTTGTATATGCTACTGGGTTTGTCGGAACTGCCGCTGTACGACGGCCGACTTGTGTAACGGTAAAGTCATCAGGTGAACCTGTACCACCACCTGGACGATTAACACGTAGAATTAAATTCTGTGACCAACCTGCTCCACTGAATGTTAGTAAGTCACCGTCAGCAAATCCTGTACCACCAGCAGATTTAACCGGAGTACCAACTACTAGTACTTCAGTAACTGTTACTGAACCTTGAGTATCATATGTACCACCGGTAATTGCTAACACATCACCGAAGTCATATCCTGTACCGTTTGCAGTAACTGCCGCACTAACTACTTTACCATGGACATCACCGGTAGCTGTTACAGCGCCGACGCCTGCTAGATTAGGATTGCTAAATGTTACTGTAGGTAATCTACTAGTATATGCACCAACTGTATTAATTGTTACGCTTGCTACTGAATCACCGCCGATGCCTTCACCGGATTTTGCTGTTGCGCCACCTGATGGTGTTGCGCCACCGGGTACTGTACCAAAATTAGTTTGGTTGTCACCGGAATCGTTTGTATTTTCGTTACCAAAGTAACGGTTTGCTAAGGGTCTTCCCATTTGTTTTTTCTCCTGTAAATCAGTGGGTTCTAGCCACTACGCGGCGGGGACCGCATAAATTCTCAGAATGAGAATGTATTAAGTATTTATCAAAGTTCGGTTAAATTGATGGAGTACGTAGTAGTACCATCATTAGCAAACAAGCCATCAACGTTAGCAAATAATGACCATGCGGCTAGTTTAACTTTATTAGCAGTAACATTACCAGTAGCAGTAAAATCACCAGAATAAGTTAATGCACCTGTGCCACTACGACCTAATTTACCTGTAGTATCACCTGTACCGAATACTACATATCCCATAGTAGGATCTTGTTGACCTTTGATACGTAATGTATTAACTATATTAATATCACCTATCCATGCATCATCACCTACTTTAAAGTTATTACCTGTACCATTTGTATTTGCTGAAATCATTGCGGCTACAACATTGCTTGTAACATTAATATTACCAGCAGTAATAGTAGTGAATGCACCTGTGTTAGGTGTGGTTGCACCTATAGTACCATTATGAGCACCGTTAGTATTACCGTATACTTTACCAGTACTAATAATTATGTTACCCGTTAATGCTACATTATTAGTTGTCTTATTAAATGTTAAATTACTTGAGCCTAAGAAACCACCTGCATCATTAAATTGTATATTAGTATTAGAACCACCTGCTGTTGCACTACCATAACTAGCGATAGTGCCTAACACATATCCTGTATTAGGATCGGCTGCAGTCCAACCAGAACTATCAACCGGAGTGCTTAATGTATCATCAGAATATAATTGGAATGTTGTATCAGATAATCTTTCAATCCAATAACGACTTGTACCATATGGGTTTCCGTTAATTGCAATTTCAGTCATACCTTCAACATCAAGGATAGTTACCATTGTACCTGTAGCCAATAAATGAGTTTCTGTAGTAGTGACTACTGCTTCAGCGGCAAGACTAACACTAGCAATATCATATTTCAATACACCGTTAGTTGTCCATGTTAAATTACCTGTACCATCTGTTTGAAGTACAGCACCGTTAAATGCTGTACCTGTTATTTTTACATTAACTATATCACCTAAATCAATTAAACCACCTGTTTCACCACCTCGGTTAGTCCAAGTGATTACACCACCTACATTACTTGCAACAAATAATTCCCCATCAGATATATCAGCAAGAAACATTGTGCTATTATCAGAATCTGCTAGTCTACTAAAGTCAAGCGTACTACTATCAGTTAATAGTTCAGTTTGAGTGGTTAGTCCAGGAGCTTCAGGTGGAAATAGTATTGGATCATTCCCGATGAATACTCTACGTTCATCCGTAGCGAATCCTATTTCTCCGGTATCCAGTTGGGGTAAATTTATATTTGCCCCGGTTCTGTGAATGATTTTGCTTATTTGTAAAATTGCCATAGTATAATCCGTTAATTATACTATTTATCATGTTTTAAATGAACTGCATATAGTACTGTTCTACACGACGGAACCACATATCTGTATACTTCTCAAACTCACTACCCTCAATAATAAATTCCTGATAGATATTGTCTGCTGTACACATAAAGATAACACCCTTCTGAATACTAGTTCCGTGTACTTCATTGTGTGCGTTAGCATAAGCGGCTAATTGTACAAAGTAATCATCAATCCATTCACGTTTCTTTAACTTATTTGATTGCTTATGATCCATGATTGCCTCACTTCTGTCATGTACTCCGCATAAGTCTGTTGTACCTGCATAGATTTTAGGATAATATAATGGAACTTCTGTGCCCCAATATTCATTACATTTAATTAATCCTTGTGTAATGATACTTGTTGCCATTTGATGACTTTGAATAGAATAGGGATTGCTACCAGGAGAACCTATTTCGCCGGTCTTGATATAGTCTTCAATCCACTTGTGCATACGTGTACCACGACCTGCAGCCTCAGTAGTTATCTCTTGTGCTTTTTGTTGTCCTACACGTTTGCGCCAATTAGCAAGTGCTTGTTTACTTTCTTCACTTTTAGTAGCGTCTAGTATTGTAGTAACTGAGGGGAGTTTTTCGCCGTCTGGAGTAGCATATCTGCGTTTACCATCTATCTCTACTCTTTTGATTGGTTCGTATTTAAATTTATTGGGATTGTACATTTAACAAGATTATACTATGTACTGGATTAACCTGCAATGTTTTTGGTTAAACTCTAAAACTTTCTCCGCATCCGCATCTATCTCGTTCATTAGGATTAGTAAATTTAAATCCCTCGTTTAACCCCTCACGAACATAATCTACGTTCATTCCTTTAAGGTAAACATCATTCTTTTTACTTACTATTACAACAAAATCATTTTGTCCATAATTTATAGTAGTATTGTCGGGTTCATACTTATCAATGTATTCTAGCACGTATGCTAGTCCACTGCAACCTGTTGTTTTCACACCAATGCTTATACCCACTCCACCCCGAGTGCTTAATAATTTTTTTATTTTGTTTTTTGCGTTGTCGGTGAAAGCTATCACGCTATTGCTTTTGATGCCATTTGACTACGAATCTTTTCATTTTCACCTTGGCCTTGTTCAGGTTCTTCTGAACCACGTTGACCTTTGAAAATTACTTCGTTGCCATTTATATTTTTTATGATATTAACTAGTGGTTCTTTTTTAACCATATCATATAAATCTGTTTTCTCTACATCAATGTCATTTTGTTGTAGAATGTTTAAGAATGCATCAGTGCTTAATGGCTTTTCTGAGTTTGTTTCAGCGTACCGTGCTTTAAGCTGACTGGCTACTGCTGTCAGCTTAACACGCAATGGATCATCATTTGCAAACTCAAAAAGTCTCATATTAGCGAGTAGGTCTGCCTACGCCTGCTACTGGTTCTTCTTCGTCTGGCTCTTCTGGAAGTTCTGGAAGAGCTTCATCTGGTTGTTCGCCACCTAATTCTTCAGCACCGCCCATTTCATCACCCATGCCCATGTCGCCGCCCATCTCATCACCCATACCAGGTTCTGTTCCGAAGCCGCCACCTTGACCAGTGATTGTTCCCAATGCACTTGATAGGCCGTTTTTAGATTGTGTCAACGCAGCCTGTAATGAAGTTAATGCTTCACTGACTTGGCTGTTGAATTGTTCACCTTCACTTGTGCCTACTTCTGAATTGACACCGTCAACAACTGCTGGTAGTTCTTTAACTAGCATATCGCTAACTTCTTCTACCATCTTTTGTAGACTGTCAACCATTTCTTGTGCGGCAAGAATGACCTGTGACTTCTCAACTTCTTCGTTTTCTACGATTACACGTTGATTGTACATTGGTAATGTCTTTAATTCACCATAACGATGGACAAGTGCTTGTTCTAGCATTACTGCTTTTAGATAAGCAGGGTTCTGCTCTCTATAATTAGCCTTATCACCTTGGCGCATCTCTGACACAATACCTCTGACCTTAGTCAACATGCGCTTTGTGTCATATAGGCTCAAAGCATCAACGTTTAAGTCTGTGCTGAAATGTTCTTTTAGTGCTTTTTTAGCGACTAATGTTGGTTTCAAGTTAAATTCTGTTAGTTTCATAGTTTTTCCCGGAGTACTAGTTAAGTATTTATCATAGTTAATATTATTTTGTGGCTTGCAAAAACTGTCTTTCCTGCCACTTTTTAGTATCATCTATGTATTTTGTTATCTCAGAAACGATTTGCTTTTTCTTCAATAACGCTTCGTTTAATTTACTAAAGTAAATAAGTTTGGTTTCATCATCTTTTGCTTTTCTAGTAAGAACTTGCTGTAACTCAATGGTAGACTTAGTTCCCTCTAATAGCATATCTAATTCCGTAACTCTGTTTCTATCTACAACTTTATTTCTTTTATCAAGGGTAGCCCAGACCACAGCATTTTGTAGACTAAAAAAGTTATGTTCAACATATGTTGTTATTTTATTTACTTTGAACTTTTCCCCGACTTTTGATATAGCATATTCCCCGAACAATTCATATCCAGATGGAGTATCAATAATAACTAATCCAGATAAATGGTCTAGGTCTTTCTTATTGAATAGTTTTTTAACTATATCAATCATATTCTTTTCACGCATCAGTTAATACCTCAAAGTAAATATTACGTAATTCTGGACTAGTATCTAAAAAGTGCGGTAATTTATTCCATTGACTACTGATATGTAACATAGGAACACCCTCACAATCTGCACATAATGCACCCAATTCATTTACACCATCAGCATATGCATTTTCATAATTGATAGTGAATTCAAAAGTCCAAAAGTTTTGTGATTCTTCTTGTTCAAACAAAAATCCAAATTTATCATTATCCTTAAACTCAACTATATCTTTAACTGGTTTAGTAATATCTTCTGGTTGGGTGCGTAGTGAGATAACCTGTATAATTGTATCAAAGTTACTTTGACGGGCTCTATCAGTTTCCCAATCTAAGACTTTTTCCGGTAATAAATTTACCGGGGTTTTTCTGCTTAGTATCCCTGTGTTAGTAATATCAAATAGGGTATAGCATTTTATTCTTGTATTCATACTACTATTTATAGAGGTAAAAAAGCCCAAGAAATTCTTGGGCTCTTAGTCATAAACTAATTAGATTAGTTTGTGAATGTTGCTGTAGCCGCGATAGATACATTACCTGTACCTCCGGCTGCTGTAATAGCGGCTGTCAATGCGGCGTCTAATGAACCTGCGGCTGTAGCAGTAATGTCAGTACCCCATGCGCCAACTGGATAAACACCAACTGCTAGAGTTGCGTCTGTTGGGCTTGTGTTGAATTCATACAAATGAATTGTACACAATTGTGTTAGTGTGCTGATAACTGTGTTTGCGTATGTTCCAACGTTACTAGTTGTTCCGTTACCTGTGATAGTGAAGAACTCTAGTTTAGGACCTTGAGGTTGAACTGTTGCATCATCAGTTACTGCATTGATTGCACCAACTGTATATGCGTCAGTATCAAAGTTCATTTGTTGTTTGAAGTCACCATGTGAGCGTGTTACGTATGCCATTTTATTTTCCTTTAAAATTTGCACTTCCTATAGAAGTTGCATAATATTATTTATTCCTGTTTGAAAAAAACTCGGGTTAACTTGCTAATAATCTAAAGCCGTTATTATAAACCCAAGTTTCGCTAATATCCAGTCCATTAACAGTCCCCAGACCTTCAATTGCACTTTGTAGTTCTGCCCTATCCCAAACCTCTGCTGGATAAACCGCTACACTAAAGTTTGAACTAGTAGCGTCTTCTACTTGAAATAAGTATACTGTGGTTTTTTGTTGAATTAACTTAATTACCGTTTCAATTGCACCACCTGCGCCCATTTGTGATGCTGGATTAGAAGTACCGCTACCGTTGTCTAATTGAATTGCAAAAAAGTCTAATTTAGGACCTTCTATATTAACTGGTACTCCTGTTGGAGTACGACCTGTTTGATCTATATCAACGTGTACTACTGGTTTTGAGTCGCCGTGACTGCGAGATGTGTATGACATTTTATTTTCCTAAATAACTGAACCCTATAGGTTCTAATATTATTTATCAAATAAATTATTACAATTGATCCGCGTTATTAGTACCTGATCCTATAATTTCTGTATAAAGTTTTTTGTATTCACCGGGACTTTGTGCATATAGAGTTTGCATTGCAGTTTTCGCAACAGCACTTAAATCATCAAAGTTTGAGGATCCTGTCATTTTTTGAATTCTACCCATGAGTTGTTGAGTTTGTGTAGAAATATCTTTTTGCTGTGTTCCTGAACTCTGTTGTCTTCCGGTATAATCAGGACTGGAAGCATATTGTCCAGTACCCTTACGTTGTCCTACTGCTACATTATACATAGCATTAGCTAACATAGTAGGATCATCCTTTACTGCCATTACTTGGCTTAATTCTTCAGAATCTATATTCCAACCATAACGTTTAATATATTGATTTACAAATGTACTATTATCATACTCTTGTCCAGCTTTACGTGCTGAACGTTGTGATAATGCTAACTCTTGTTTAAAATCATTTAAAAACTTAATTCGTGTGGCTGACGCATTTGCAGGATCTCCGCCAAATCCAGTAGTTTTATACAAAGCAGACCTAGCAAAATCACCCACATCGGATGCAAAATTACCAGCTTTTGCTAGATTATCTTTATTAATAGTATTCTTAAATGCGGATTTAGCAGAATCAACAAAACCCTCATTTATCATTATTTCATTAATTCTCATCATTCTTCCTAATACTATTAGAGAATCTAGTCTGGTCACGTGATTTAATAGCATTCAACAACTTACGTTCTAGCACAGCGGCTTTTTCAGTATCATAATGCTTGTTAATCATCTCTATTAAATTAATAGCACTAGTAATGATATTGTGGGCACGGCTTTCAATGATATGTTTAGTATCTCTGTTATTACCTACTGCTTCCAATTCTTCCAGTAAACTACGGGTTTTGCGTTGCATAAAATAGATTTCCTAATATAGTATTTATCTTTAAGCCGAATTACGGGCTTTAATTTGGGCTAATAATCCGTTCAATTTAGCACTTCCTACTTCTGCTACAACTTTCTTATTCTCGGGGGAAACCTCAAGATGTACCCCCTCATTAACTGTAGTTACTGTTGATTGCGTCTTAACTCTACTCATAATATCATTTGAACTAGGTTGGGGTTTATAACTACTATCACCCTCTGGATCCTCGTCTGTAATACGCATTGTCTCAATATTATATTCTAGGTCAATTTTCTGTCCTACACCTGTACTACTACGACTTTTCATACATTGAATTTGATACTTCCCGCGTTCTCTCATACTGCGACTTGTAAAGATACCAAATACATTATCTGCTGTATTAATCTTACTAATACCACCAGCAATATGACTGTGGTCAAATTCAATTTCTTCAACTGCACTACGATTTAACTGACTTGCAGTTACCATAAGTATACCTAATTCTTTTGCTAAATTACGCAATTCTTCACTAACATATTTGTCTTTGATAAACTGGTCATTAGGATTAACTTTTACACTTACTGGCATTACCAAATCTAAGTAATCAATCATCACAAAGTCAATTTTGATTCCAGTCTGAATCTGCACTTCTTTTAGATATGACCTAATATCATTAACATTACTTTGTGCAGGTAAACCCTTAACACGATATTGTCCTGACTTCTTTGCTACCATTTTTACTCGTAGTTCAGTAGTATCAATATCTTTGCGAATCTCTCTGGTACTCATACTAGTTAACATAGCATCTGTACGCAAACTTGTTAGTTCTTCACTCAATTCTAAACTAACATATACTCCGCTTAGTCCTGCTTGTAACCAGTTCAATGCTATATTCATCATAACTAGTGATTTACCTGATCCTGAACCACCTGCAAAGATATTCAATTCACCACGACTAAATCCACCATACAATAATCTATCCATCTGTGGCCAGCCTGTACTAACTTGCCCACCACTATTAAAATATTTGTTGATACGTGCTTTAGGATCAGCAAAATAATCTGTACCCATGTCACGTTGTAAACTAATTTGTACTGCATCTTTAATCAATTTCTCAACAGGACCAAAATCACCCTTCTCAAGCATATCGGCTGATTTAAGAATTGCTCTTTCTAACTCTTGTCTCTTTGTAAATGATTCAAACTCTGATAGAAACCAATCAGTATGCTTATCTCCGAAATCCTCAATAAGTTCAAGTTCTACACCCGTTGTTGCTTTGATTTGTTCGTTGTCTGGTAATAAACTATATTTCTCACTATACTCGGACATAAACTCAGCGACAGGTCTTAACGACTTATCAAAGTTCTGTGGATTCATTATGTTCATAACTCTAGTGTATAATTCTGCATTTGTCAGCATCATACGCAAAAAGAGTCTTTGAATGTCTGTATTATATTCCTTTAACAATCTTCTTCCTTTGTAATTCTAATTTTATTTTGCTCATTGTAGCACTTTGTAGTATGCTTAGTAAAGTTGGTAATTTTCCATACTTAATAACTGCATCATTCACATCTTTAATACCAACTTCCCAATTAGGTAAACTTACACTATATCCCAATTCTAATGCCCTATCAATAAGTTTCAACCCTGTTATATCTCTATCTGGTACTACAATAATTCTTTTATTCAACTGTGCTAGTAGCAAGGCTTGCTCATTGCTTATATCATCATGCATCAATGCAACACCATCTATACTTAGTGCATCAAATATTCCCTCTGTAACGATACACACTTGCCAATCTGTCTTCTGCATATCAAAGTTAAACACATAACCCTGTTGTTGGTCATTAATAAATTTAGGTATCTTATTATCCAAGAATCTAGTAGTGTGTCCTACAATTTTATTCTTATATAAGTAAGGAACAATGACACCAAATTTCTTTCTACCAGCACCCTCTGGATCTACATACAATTCATATTTGTCTGTATCAACATGTCGTTTACGTAAGTAATCAGCGTAGAATTTATGTTTTGGGTTTGTGTTATCAAACTTTTCACAATCCGGTAATCGTTTAGATTTAAATTCTATATTAACTCTTGTTCGTTGTTGAGTAAAGTCTAATAAATCTTTGTGCTGTAAACTTTCCAAGCTCCATCGTTGTACCTGGTCAGTATCTACTCCGCACCATATTAAGAATTGTCTTGCTTTAGCACCTATTGGTTTTCCTAAAGTGAAACTACAACTGTAGTTACAATTGAAACAATGCATTACCCAATTGTTAGGCCCATCAAATTTAATACCGCCACGGCCTCTTGTATCAGTTCTATGTCCACGATGGGTACAACAAATGGCATTGAAACTAGTCCAACCACTATTAGTTTGTTTTTTACGCCCCGGGATTAATGATACAATATCAAACATTACTATGAGTTTAACATAGTATCTATCTTAAATCAAGTGTATCGGTATTTTATCTGGCTAATATTTTGTCCACAGTACCACCGGTACTAATGAATTTCATTTTGATATATGGATGAAACCCATCTAAGTTGACATAATCATTTTCGGTTGCTTCATCAAACAATAATGGATCAACGATAGTATACCAATCAGAACCTGTAGTAGATCCTAATACTTCCATGCTTCCGCTATAATTAGCATATTCAGTTTGAATAGTTATAACAGGATTTTCACCTGTTGAAATTTGACTGCTATAGAAGGTTACAGGATTTAATGGATTAGGTACAGAATGACTAGGAACTGTTACTTCCATTGAATGTACATAACTAGGAAATACACTATCTACAATTGATATTTTACCACGTGCCCCGCTATTACTATCTACAAAGACCGGTAAATCAAAATTATCTACCGGAATCTCTAAACTATAATATGCATTTTGTGGGTCAATATTCTCTAGGTCTGATGAACTCAACTCTAATTGAACTATACCAGTAACGGGCAATAACTCTGTCAATGTCTTACTGAGTAGGATAGTCTTACCGTCATAGCTAATAAGTCTAAATGTAATTTCTTTGTCAGTAACATTTACAGTTTTTTCTTCTTGGTTTATGAATTGAAACTGCAACTTGTTATCTACGCCTCTATGTAATGTTAGATTTTTTGCATACACGGTTTGATATCTCCTAGGTGAGTTGCCAATATACAATACAACAATTTGTCGTGGAATATAATAATAAACACTTGTTGAATACACAGTTTGGCTCCTTTAATGTATTTATAAGAAATAAAATATTATGGTAAAATCCGAATGATAAATATTCCAAGACATTAGACTTTAATGATACACAACGAATTCTTCAAAAAATTAACAGAAAATCACCCCTTTATAACGGTATGTTCATATGCAGGGCAAGATTACGTAGGGATAGTACAAAACCGTGACGATGTAGTTACCACTATATATGATTACGGATCTATCATAGATAACGTACAACGTGAACGGTTCCTAGAATTAGGCGATACTTGGTGGTGGGAATCTAATAGATTAGTACCTATTAATATGTTCCTAAAGGGTGATTGGGATATGTTTAGACCCTATATCAGGACCTTTAATAACAAAAGCCTTACTATAGTTCATGGTCCTATTTGCAGTATGCTAGAATTGAGTAAACGTAAGGGTAAACGTAAATCAATTACTCTCGTCAAGCGTATGTCCTAATTCTTCAATTAAATTCATATGCACAACTACTAAATGTGCATAACCAATTGAATGACTTTTCTTAAAACTATATCCGTCATCATTCTTATCCCATACTGTCTTAGCAATTTCACTCCAAGATAATCCAATCAAATGCTTTTTTGCCGGACGAATTACAGCAAGAAACATAGCAAGTCTTGGTATACTATCAATAGGCTCTGGCATCTTTTGAATACTGTGAAAATGATTATTCAAATGTATCAAACTCTCAACAAACTTCTTATCATATAATTTACCCCACTTGGGTTCGTGCATCAAGTCAATTAAATGTTTCTCGTCACGTACTTTACTATAGACATGAACATTCAATAAGTCTAACTTCAAGTAACCGCGATTCTCAGCAACAGTATAATCAATATTAGCCATATCATTAATACTATCATATGGTATATCGGTAACGTGAACACCAGTTGCGTGTTTACGTATGGGTTTAATATTACGCATTGCCGCGGGTATATGACGAATATATTTCAATACTTCATCTCTGTTACCAAAGTCAATATCAATGTCTGAATTAAATTTCATTTAGGCGATACCAGTTCTGCTTTCATTAACTTCATATAGGCTTTCTGTACAACAATAGCCTGTCGTTCGGCATCTTCCACAGCCTTGTGACTTGTAACATGTCCGCCGTCTTTAAGACTTACGCCCGTAATCTCATACAATGTTCTTGTATCTCTTACTGTATAGAATGGCCAGGGTATAGGATTAGGTCTATCTAGTGTTTGTCTCATTGCAGATTCCATAACTACAATGTCAAACGGTGCACCATGACTCCATACTGCTCTACGATTCCAACAAAACTTGTAAAGTTTCTCCATACAATCAACTAATGATTCACGTCCATTGTCTCCCATAGCCTCTTCCATTGCTTCAGGACTTTGTGTACTCCACCACCGTAATGTATCTTCATTGATACTACGATTGTATATTTCAGTTTGATCCTCAATCGTAGGACGTAGTTCTAATCGTTCAACTACACCTTGACCTTTAGGGTCAAAACGAACTGCACCGATAGTTAAGATAACACAATCAGGTGTTGTATCTAAACTTTCAATGTCAATCATAATATCGTTTGCCATAATTTACCTTAATAATTCTGTTACTATTCTTAACTGTTCTAATAAATCTTTTACCGCTGGGTTATCTTTGTGTTTAGTAATGTCTCTTATCAATCTATCAAATTTGATAATCTCTGTGTGCCCGACCATAGGAAATATATGTTGACTACCATTACCTTCAAAATATCGTTGTGACCCATTATAGTATTGTACAATAATTCTACTACCTATACTAGGTGCTTCACTGAATATTAAACGGTCATCATTGGTAATATAATGACTTCCGTCACCCTGCACAATACCATTGATTGAAATTAATCCATCTAACGTCATACTTTCCATAATTCATACATAGTTTTAAACTTATCGTCCCACAGTATGATTATAACATTTCCTGAGGTTAAAAGAAAGTCCCAACCCATACCTCTTTCACCGAAATTAGTTCTGCACCATTTTACAATGACACT
>JAUKPQ010093593.1:0-17762 GCA_032273045.1 Chloridella minuta | reverse complement strand
GCATTAAGGTCTTCTACCTCTTGCATGATTGCCATACCTTCGTTGATAATTTGAGTAAGTTTTGCTTTTTGTTCAGACGAGAACATTCTGGAACTCATAGTAATCTCCTAAGTTAAAGTAATATTTTATAAGTTTTTTGTTAATAAATCAAGTAAATTGATTGCCTAATTTTATGTTGTACCGGGGTCAGCATTCCGTGTACAATTTGATATTGATTGTCCATTAGGTATCCGGTATTTGGTTCAAACGGTATAAAAATTTCTTTACCATTGACTATAAAAGAAGTGCCTTGTGATTGATCACCATCTACATATATTTGTGCAGTTGGCATACGAGTGAAATCGTCAGAATGCCATTCGCTACGGTAATCTTGAAAATCTCGCCACAAAAATAAACCTGGAGGATTTCTTAGATTGTTGTTTTTTGTAACGTCACTGACTGCAGGCACAGTGTCTGTTGCAAGCTTGAGCAGTGACAAGTAGAACAGATCTAGTGGATATAATATTTCCAGCCTAATCCTCATTGGTTCATGTCGTCGGGTGTATTCGGAATCTGACAGATTTAAAATTTTACTTTGTAATTCTTGCCAACGATCATCGCTAACGAATTCTTGAACATGCCAAAGTCCATCGGCTAATTTATTTAATTTTTGCATTACAATGAATAGTGTGCTCACTTCAACCCTTGGGGCACGACTCCCGTGGGTAGCGCAGCAGCCGCGCCCTCACGGTCCTAAGGTGAAGCCTTTTCGCAGGTGCGTGTTCTTGTTACTGTACCGTCTGGATTTTTGATTTCTTCCCAAGCGGTACATCGTTGTTGTTGAGTTTCTTTTTCCATAGTGGCGGGTTTTTCGAACACAGGTTCAATAACAAAATGATTCGCTCCCCACCAACCAAAGGCAGATACGAATCCATACATTAACATTTCTCCGAGCATTGTGCAATTCTTTCTTTGATAATTTCAATGACACGTTCACTTAATACAACTTCATAGTGATTGTAGTCTAAGTCGATTAGTTCCATTCCTTGTTCATGATGCCGTTGACTTGATACTGTAACAACACCATCGTTTGGTGCTGGTACCCAAGGACTATTACCTTTTGTTGTAACAACATTGGTCCAAGGATGATGTATATCAATCGCATCACCTTGTCGCATGGCCCATGAACTTGGTCCAATGTCTTTTAACAATCTACTGTACGGCATAAAGTATTTGGCTACGTCTGCAATTTCGGCACCACCATATGGTGTGCTCAATGTAACTGCACCTACCACACGTTCAGCCATTGCGTTGGCTAAATGCAGTGCATATACTCCACCCAGGCTGTGACAAATAAAAAATATACTGTGATAGTTGCTTAACTGATACATCATGTCAGCCAAGTTCTTTTGAAATCCATTACGACTGTCGTAATTGATAACTAGATCTTCGTGTCCCCTAATATGTTCACGTATATAATTGAAACTTTCACTAGTGGCACTGGCACCATGAATGTAAACAAGAAGCATATAAAGTTATTTAAGTGTTGCCCTTAGCATCCAGCTATGTTTTGCATGTGCGTCTTGACGTCCTGCTAGGAAATCACTTAACCCGTGCTCTCTGAGTTCTTCAGAAGCTTGAAATACAATTTTAAACATTTCCTGCATTCTGTCGCTATCAGACAATAATTCAGCAATCATTGCGTCAGCAGGTAGTATTTCTGTTTCGTCTTCAATACCACTTAGCATCGAAAAACGTGTATATGAAGCTGGTGTATATGCTTTAATTTTACGAATGTTTTCAGCAAATGCATCAATACTGCCATATACTTCTTCGTAAATCTCACCAAACAATGTATGAAGTTGTGGGAATAGTGGTCCTTCTACGTTCCAGTGGAAGTTTTGTGCTTTTAGTGCAAACGAGTATTCGCTTGCAAATGCTATTTTGAGTGCTCGTTGTAGTTCATCCATATTAAATCCTATCCAGTATTGTATTTATACTGAATAGGACTTAACAGTTTATCTACCTTGACCGCGATATGCTTTGAATGTGCGTTTTTGGTTTTTGTTCATTGCTGAAGTTTTTGGACGATTTCCGCCCGAGCTTGTACGCTTGTGTACTGATGGAATCCCACCTGATCCTGCACTGCCTTTAACTGCCATTGTAGTTCTCCTTGATTAAATCGTTTTTTCAGTATATTCAGCTTTGTTCCAACCCAGTAAAAAATTGGCCTTCCAGTGATTCTGTTCGAATCCTTTTAAGCCATGCCATTTTTCTTTATTGCTGAGTATTTGTTGAGCAGCATCTTGCCAGTCAATCTGTGTTAATTTATTTTGAACGCGATCAAGTTGCTCGCAGAATTTGTCGTATGATGTGTAATCGCATTCAATATGTAATACTTCGTAAAGATTATGATCATGATCCACAGCATCCAACGCAAAATCAAATCCCCATTTAGCAATAGTATTCATTACCAAACTAGCTGCTGGTATGTTCCTGCGTATGTTGAATAATTGATCACGGGCTTCATTGCTGTATCTGCATCTATGTAAAATTAAACAATGATCAAGATATAGTCCGGGACTGTCAATTTCCAACCAATCTTGTTGAAAACAATGATGATTGAGAGAACTATTTAATTGGTATCCTGTAGCCCGGTAAAATCCAATCTCGGCACGATTTAATTCAAATCCGTCTTTGTCGTAATATCGAAAATCTTCCGAATCGGATATATCATTGTTGGGCTTGGTACAAACAGGATCCGGCAAGATGCTGTAATCGCAAACTTTTATCATGAGTTATGGGTGCATTCCAAAATTACCTTGCATGCGTATCTGATCGATGTTATGCTTCTCTGCATAGGCATCTACACGCATTGCCAATTGAAAATCGAGTATGGTTAATCCTTTTACATCAAACGTAGCTGTTTTAACAGCGACCTCGGCTACGTCTTGTGTTACTTCAGCAAAATGATCCATCTTTTCACTGAGCTGATTTATAAATGCCACAAACTCTAATGCATGTCTATGATCTTTGGCAACATATTTTGCTTGTAGTGTTTTATGATCTATCATTTCCCAGTCGGGAAGAAATCGACTTTTTAAATCATTTAATGCCTTGTTACTGGGTTTAAAGTCCTCAATAGGACGACTTCTGGATTCTTCAACACCACCCCCGCTGTCACCAGATTCGGAGTTGTTGCTGTCATAACCATAGCCATAGTAATAACCATAATATGGCGCTCCGCCGCGATCACTTCTACTTCGTTGTTTTTTTCTTCTGCGCTCGTCTAACGGACCAAATTCGTTCAGCTTCATTGTGTTCTATCCTTGTTGTCTATAGCGCCACCTGTGACCCAAGCTGTACAACTTCGTGTTCCGGCACATTTAAAATGTAAAAAATTGCAATACCCTAGGTCTGCTCTATGTATAGTGGCCATGGCATCTGCTGCTTTTTCGTCGCCCTTGATACCGGCTTCCATACAGGCCCACATCTTGTCTGACACATCGAATGCAGCACAGTTTCCGCACTTCATTGTTTTGGCAGTTTTTTCTGTGATGTTCCAGCGTCGAGCAGCATCTTTCCAATAACTACCTGGTTCGTCGGGATTGGCTGGACCGTAGTGATAGCTATCTATTGCCTTCTGACGATTCTTTAGATTCACATCTAAGTCGTGAGTGGCAACAGGGCAACCTTTTTCTGCAGCTTCAACTAATCTTATTAAATGTCTCATTATCCTCTGGCGACACTGGTTGCAATACCATAATTACCTTTGCCTGTGCGACCGGTGTCTAGTGCTGGGTCAATTCTCGGAAAAGGTGTAGCTGGCATAGGTGATTTAGTAGGACCGGCGGAAATTGTTGTTTTTGGTACTGCTGTTGTTGTGGGTGTCATAGGCTGTTCGTCGATCTCAGATTTTTTAGATTTCAACCGCGGTTTGACAAACAGTTCTGCAATGAACATTACTGCAATTACCAGTTGTCGTCGTCATCATTGCTATCTCGTAGCCATGGATCGTTGTCTGTATCTGTAAAGTCTAACCACTTGTCAGCTGATCTACCTTTTGCAGGTGGTCTACGGGTATTAGTGGTCTGTGGCGATAAAGAACGTCCCATTGACGAAAAATTAGTTGATGAACGTGTTGCCGGTGCTTTTGTTTGTGTTACTGCTGCTGGTGCCGGGTCGCTTGATATTTCTGCAGATGGCATCGGAGCCGGTGTAGTTGTTACTGTAACAGGTGGACTGTTAGTCGCCGTTGAAGTAACTGTTCTGGTATTGACCGGAGGAACATTTTTCTTTGTTACTTCTAAACGACTTCCGGGATCTTTACCTAAATTATCGTAGTTAGGTTCAGTGTTAGTAAATTCACCACTGAATCTGGCATTATCCATTGCGGATCGTTTTTCTCTACCGGATGCATTTTCTAAACCTTTTGACTTTAGAAATTGCTGTCTACGTGCCTCAGTATCAGTAGCAGCTTGTGCATCAAGTTCGCGTTTTTTTGCAAAGTATTCTGCACGGCCGGGATTATCAACACTCTTGTCTATACGAGTGCCACCACCGGACTGAGAAAAGTCGCTAGTTGTATTACTTTTCTCCCAACTAGAAGAAGTGGTAGTTTCCCGTTCTGTAAGTATTTCGTGTATACGCATGATCACCAGTCTTCGTCTTTTGTTCCTGGTTTCCGTACAACAATGTTAGGATTAACAGCTCTTGCAGCAGCATTAGCTCTTTCTATTTCTGCTTTAGCATTTGGGTATTTGTCGAATTTTGAATCAATCTCTATATCATTGTCCCATGATGTGTCGTTATCGAACGAATCTGACGAAGAATATGAAGAAGCTGGCATTGCTGTTCCACGTGATGGCATTGCTGTTCCACGTGATGTACTAGGTGCAGTAGGTGCAGTAGGTGCTGTTGAACGGGTTGATGTAGCAGGAGCATCATTGCCAGCTGCTTTTGACTGACTTCTTAATTCTTGTTGACGTTGTCTACTATTGTATCTTAACTTGGCTGCACGTTCTGGATCTGTTTGGCGCGATAATACCCAGTCTCGCGACTGTTGGAATAGCTCTTCAACTTCAGGATCTTCGTGTGGTCCCATCATCTTTGTAACGTTGGCCATGTTTCTTTTTGCCCAGCCAATACGTCTGTCGATACGGTACTTGTCGCTATCAGACAACTTATCATAGTAGCTCTCTGGTGCAGCAGGGGGAGTTTGTTCACTAACAGGCGATTCGCTTAGTATATCTAAATACTTTCTAAAAAATCTTGGATCTGACATAATATTTCCTTATTTCTAATATTTATTTATTTTGTTCTTTATCTGGAAAAACACGACGAATTAAACTTTGATTCTGTCGTGATGGTTCTAAATAATTTTTAATCTCTTGATCTGCCAGGGCTTTGGGATCTTGTAGAAGTTTATTAGCAGTGAATACGTCACCTATCAAATTCAGTCCTTTACGCAATGAGCTAGGGTTTTGTTGTTCCGGCGGCGGTTGCAATTCGGGAATACCTTGTTCTCGCATTGAACGAGTTTTGGTTGCTACATTCTTAGCAGGTCCTCTACGTTCAGGATTGGGATCTTCTCTACGCTTTTTGGCAGCTGAACTGGAACGACCTTTTTTACCTAGGGCATGTGCTTTGCTGGCCGGTAAGCATTTTGGTTTACCTTCGCTGCTATCTCTGCCACCACATTCACCGCGTATTTTACCATCTGGGCCAAAACGTACCCACTTTTCTCTGAACCATTTTTTGAGATCTTCTTCTAGTTCCTGTTCACTCATTTTAACGCAGTTAGGTACCGTACGGTCACCTTTCTTTTTCATACCACGCTGTTGATATCCTGACCAGCAGGCTTCTAGAAGTTCTCTATATTTCATTTTTTACTCTTGTTGCCCCAGTTTTTAGCACCTGCTTTACGGCAACGAACCAGTGCTCCTGATGCGTAAGCTGACGGCCAAACTTTGTAACGACTTTTTACTTTGTGATAACAAGCATCTTGTTTTTCTGCCAGCATCTTGTCTTCATATGCAGGACCGCCGCACTCGGGACACATAGTTGCAGCTTCAGTAATTTCGTATCCAGCACGGCTTAATGCTTCAACATAACGTTCAATGTCTTCGTTAATATCTTCGTTTTTGTTTCTACCAGCACAGTGTGCCTTTTGACTAAATCCTTTTGGGTTAGAGCAGTTGATGCTGTCTTTGTATTTTTTGCTCCATTCTTCGGCTACAACTTCTTGTCCGTACTCTGGATCTTTAACTTTACCGTGTGCTTTTTTAATACCACCAACACGTTTTTCGGCTTTGCTAACTAGTTCTTTCTTGTTAGGTGCACCTGCTTTTACTTGTGTAAGTCTATCTTTAGCATCGCTATATGCTTTGCCTGAATAGCTCATTAAGGTCTTAGGACTTAGTTCGTCTAATTGACCAACATCACCGCTTTGTTGTTGATACAACTCATGCAATTTAGCTGGGTCAATTTCAAAACTTACGCTGGCCTGCTGCAGTGCTTCTTTGTAGGATGCTCCTGCTTGATGAATAAGTTCTGACATTAGTTCTAATGCTTCTCTAGTGTTCAACGACTCTGGAGAAGTAATATTACCCATCATTGTGTCAAACTCGTTGCCTTCTGATGTGTTTTTCTTTCTGATACCAAGACTGTCAGCAGGATTACCACCGCCGAACATACCGCCAAAAGCATCACGTGCTTTTTGTTTAGTGTCTGCTTTTTGTTGTTTAGCTACTTCTTTTTTACTAGTAATACCTTTAAGAATTTTATCAAACTTTGGATCACCAGTTGCTTCTGCTACATCTTTTTTAGCAAAACGTGGATTATGGAAACTGCCTTCGATATACCAGTCGCAGTCATCGTCGTTTACTTTAACATTTAGCACTTGTACTTGGTATCCGTTGTCCAGTAACCATGCTTGTGCTTCGTGTATCATTTGTTGTTTAGAAATATCACCGCTGATATCTAAGTCTTGATACCAGCCGTCACCTACGATGTCAGTCATTTGATCGTCTGTGTACCAACGTCCTGATTCACCACCGCTGCCTGGAGCAAACTCATTTAATGAGCCGGGCGCTACACCTTTGTTAGCAAGTTTATCCTTGGCCTTTGTAATACCAGATTTGCGTTTAGCAATGTCAGACTCCCATTCTCGAGATGTTTTACCTGCATACTCACCTTTGGGTGCTGAATGCGAATAGGCTCTCATGTTTTCTGCACGGCTTTGACTCATACGTGATTTTTGTGCATAGCTCTTCAGAGTTGTATCTTTTAGTTCGTCGATCTGTTCAACGTTGTATTTTTTCTTTAGTGCGGCAACTGCTGCCCAACGTTCGTCATCTGGTAAATCAAATGTTGCACGTAATTCTTTATAATAGTTGGGATGAGGACGTCCTGCTTGTTTACGTATAGTTTGATGTTGTTGATGCAGTCGATCTTTTGCAGCAGTTTCGTCAACAGACTCTTTGTGTTTCTTGATCATTACACCAGCTGGGCCTAGCTTGGCGGTTGACACTTCAAAGTCGTCGCCTAATACACTTTGTACATAGTCTTTAAGTTCTTTGCCAGTAAATCCTTTTTGGTATGTACCAATACTGCTGATCATACTCATTGGCTCTTCGCCTGGTGTACCTTTGATAGTCAACACATCACGACCACGAGTAGTAATTAATGCCATACCACCTGGTGCTAGTACACGACCAATTTGTCGCACAATCTCGTCACGAATTCTATGACCTTCGACATTGGGTACAACATTTAAAACGTTCAAGTTTACAATTCTGCTATAACTGTTGCTTGGTATTTTAGTTGCATCAATATAGTTTGGTTTAAAATCTTCTCTAGGATACGGTTCATAGCTTTCTGCATCCTTACCAATCTCAGCAGTACCTTTGCCTAATCCTGCACCAAAGTCCAATGCCTTGCCTTGTACGCCTGCTTTGTCAAACATGGCACCTGCTTTTTTATATGTACCTAGTGTACTAGCAATCTGTGTCTTACGTGCATTCTCTGGAGGCGGTAAGTCTTCGTCTAATTCGCTATCTATAGAAACTATATGATCTTTCTTCATCACAATTATTTGTGATCTTGGTTCTGTGTCGTCTTGTGAATGAGGAATTCCACCACTAGCATAAACTCGTAATGCTATGCTGTTATCATCCATTCTCATCAACTCACCGGTATAAGTTCTACCTTTGACAGTTGTTACATTGACTGTGCTACCAATCTCAGGGTCGTTATCTTCGTCCAATGATTCTGGCATCTTCTTGGAGACTGGAGCTTTCTGATCAGTCTTGGGATAAGGTTTTGATACACGGTCTTGATATGTTTTTTCATCAAATGGTCTAGGAATAACATCTAATGCACCGCTAACTGCGTCGCTGGCAGCACTACCAGCTGACACTATAGTATCTGCAGTTTTCTTTGCTACATCGCCAGCACGAGATTTAAATTCGTCCCAACCTTCTTTAACATTTTTATTTTCAAACAAGTCATTAATAAACATAATTTACTTTCTTATATTGCCTGTGGTCGTAACGAAGCGATTTGACTACTTAGATCTTCTATTCTTCTGGCTAGATCATTTTTTTGTGCCGACATCTGTTGTAGACTCATTGCCTTTTCAACAGGATTGGCTCCTTGTGGAAATTGTCTGTTTATGTTAGACATTTCCGCTCTAGAACCTTGCAGTTGTGCAACCAGGCCACCAATTTGACCTTTGATTTGATCTTTTTCTCCGGACTGTTGCATACGTTGCATAGCAACATCTCTGGGACTTGCTTCTTCGTCTGCACCGCCACCCATAGCAGTCATTCCACGACCAGCACCATACTCAGCTACATATTGTTCGTATTCTTCACGCAATTCCGATTCAACGTCTTCTGATATACCGTCGGCTGATTCACCACCAACTAAACGTCCTTTGAAAGGATGACCAGTTTTACTTGACTTGGCTTTTTCTTTGCCGCGAACTTGATCGCCAGGCTTTTGCCCTACTTCTTGTCCGGCGAATTTATTCATGCTTTCGAGCAATATGCGCATGTCGCTCATTAGTAAACGCCTTTACCTACTGTGACTTTTTTTGTCTTATGTGCATTGCCTAGTTTTTTAGGCACACCACTTGTTGGCTTGTGTCCTGGTCCACCCATGGATACAGCAATACCACCTGCACTGCTTGCACCACCGGATGCATTTTCTTTTACTGATTTCTTTACTTGTTTGCTTTCAAAGTTTGGAATCAATGATTTAACTGCGCTTGGATCCATTGTGCCACCCATGCCTCCTGAACGGCCAACACCACCACCAAATGATGTCATTGGCTTTTTAGAGACCTTAGGTACACCTTCTGGCTTTTCAATTCTGGTAGCCAAATTGGTTGTTGGATTACCACGACGATCAACAGTTTTCAGTTCGTCTTTTCCGCCACCTTCTTTTGCACCAGGAACACCTTTGTCGCCGCCCCATCTATGGGTATTACGGTCATACATGTCTGCAGTTTGTTTATTCAGTTTTCCAGGATTTTTTTCTGACCAATCTTTGTATCCTTCTTCTGCTAAATCTTGCTTACCTTGGATATTGTCAGCATAGAATTCACTGCTTGCTACTTTGCCGCCATTCTTTTCAGCGTATGCTTTAGCACCATCACGTGTTTTAAATCTTTTTACTTTGTTGCCATCATACACTACCCATGAACCTTTTGTAACAGTAGAACCAAAGTTTGTATCGCCATCACGTGCTTCCTTCATAAAGGCTTCTGGTGGATTTTCTTCTAGCATTTGTGCAACCTGGCGTACCCATCCGCTAACGTCACTGCTACCAATTTCGTCAACATCTCCGATCCAATTGGCTACATCATCAATTGCTGCACTAACTATTTCTGGGCCATACGCTTGTAATAACTCTGGATGTTGATTTGCGATACGTCTTGTAATAGCACTATGTACTGCATCAGAATTTTCTACTAATTTCTTTAATGCATAATCAGCAGCTTCACTAACAAATTCCATCATTTCAACCTGTTGGTCAACTTGTTCGTATTTTAAGTAATCTCTGACACTTTCTAGGTACTGATTGGCTAGGGTCAGCTTGCTTGCTACCCAACCCTCGATGCCTTCCATTTCACTGATATTTTTCAGTAATTTGTGAATTTCAATTGCAGCATTAGCAGAATTGTACATCTGACTACGTGCCATTTGCACTTCGTGGTCTTTATGCATAGTATCTGCTTCTTGTGCAATAATGCTGTTTTCTTTTAAAAATTCTGTAGTTTTCATGGCGTTACCTATAATAATATATGTATTTAGCGAGCTTGTTCTCTAACCTGACGTTCATGCTCTAGCTGCATTCTGCGTTGTTCTCGCTGTAATGCTGCTATTTCTTCAGCGGACATATACAGTCTGTTATCTGCAGCAAATACCCAATTGGTCTTCTGATCAGTTGACGGCGAAGTTACTGGCTTATCCTCTAGCATAAAGTGTCTAAGTTCTAAATTGCCTGACTGATTGCAGTTTTCTATTCTTAGAGTATGGGCGCCATTGCCCAACTCACAAACAAAATGTTCTCTGACGTGTGCTTGATACGAAGGCCACCCAAAAGTGCGTTCAACCAGCATGTCGTTGTCTACGTAGAGTCTGTACACTGGTGCAGTTTCGCTCCAGTGTGCGTGTACGTCTACAGACATTTTGTACATCATGATTCACGAGCTCGGATTGATTTAACTTGTTCCAGCAGTCGATTTATACTATCAGCCAGGTGCATTTTACGCAATTGACGCTCAGTTTCACCGGGACGAATATCCTTGGTCAAGCTCATGCTATAACGTGGATCTCGGGCTTGTTTCTTGTTAGCAATGACCCCTACACCGGCTGTTTCTGTAACTTTACTGGGCTTCCATGCACGAGCACGAGCATTTAGTTTTTGTTCTAAATGATTTAGTTTTGATTTCCAAAGTGTTTCGGGAGACATATTGCCAGGACGATAGTACCATTTACCGGATTTTGTTTGTTTGAGTCCTAGTACTTTTAAATCAATTGGAGCAAAACTGTGTGTAGTATTTGTTAAATCAAAGAAGTAATAGGTATCTGCTGGATTTTCTGTGGGCACATCTTCTGTGACTGTTTGTGCAATTTTATCTAATACACGACCTATTTCGGCATCATCTCTGCCGTACATTTGCAACAAATATTCACTACGTTGTTTAGGGTTTTTGCGAATAGCATTCCATGCTTCACGTGCTTGTGTTCCGTGACTAACATCTAAATCTTTACCACCTATAGATATAGTTTTATGACGTTCGTTAGCAATAATAACATAACCATGTTTGTCAGCAGTTGTACATTCTTTGACACTTTTAAATGTTTTAAAATATGATTCAGTGCCGTCTTTTTTTGTACTGTCTGGGCGTAAACGATCTTGATCTGGTGCACCCACTGCTACTACAAAAATAGTATTTTCGGGACTAAACTGCGGGGGTAATTTGTAAGGACTTGGTGCTTCTAAGATTCGGTCAGCAGGAATTCCTGCTGCATGCATTAATACGCTTTTTTCAGTGAAATTAAAAGGACTTTTAGTGGATTCTGTTTTATTGCTTGTTGCTATAAAAACGTTATCGCGCCCAAACTTGCTTTGCAAGCTATGGAACACTTCACCGTGTCCCAAATGGAAGGGCTGAAAACGACCTGGGTATAACACTACCAGTTGTGGTTGGGATTCAGACAAATAACCCTTAAATTCTTCGTTTTCAAATAAGTCAGCAATATACATGGATCTTCCATTCTATTGCTATATTTAGTTTAAATGTTTTCCAACAGCCAAATGTAAACCGGGCTGGTAAATGGTAAACTCCATGTACCATTCCAACCTAAATTTACACAATTTTTTACTTCATTTGATATTTGCTGTCCTGCGCTTAACACATGTTGTTTGTAAGATTCAGGATATAATGGAGTATAAACACTAGCAGTCCATTTTAAATTACCAATGTCTATTTCGTCAATTTCTATACTATCAATATTCAACAGTAGATCTTCAACAATATTACCATCGGCATCTAATCTTGTGTCTTGTACTGTTTTATTCAGAAATGCAATGTCAAGAGAATGTGCACCTTCAATAATTTCGGCATCAAATTCAAAATATTCAACAGCATGGTTTGCAGAAAGAGTACTGTGAACATACTCTGTGCCTCCAACAGAAATTTTAAACTCTGGTAATTTTTCACCAGTGCCGCTTAGTCCGATTCGAAAGTGCAAATTCTCTTTTTCCATTATACTCTCTTATGCAGGTGCTTTTGTTGCCATTTTAATGGCATCTTGCAATGCTGCTGGTCCGCCGCCCACATCTGGTGTTGCGCCTTCTGGATGAGTAAACGATGGCATCTTGCTCAAGTCACCAACAAATTCATAGTGACCAACATGGTTCAATAACACTTTACCATGTGCCCAGATTTCGCCACCTAGAGCACTCCACCGTCTGCAGAACAGCCAATCTTCGCTCAGATAGTGACCTTTTTCATCAATTTCGCAATCAAAGATACTATACATTGTTGGTTCGTATTGTTTACCTAGGCCAACATCATCCACATACTTGGTTTCTGGATGTGCTGCGCATAGTTTAACATACACATCTTTCTTAAACAACAAGAAACCTGTTCCCATTGTGTCTACTGTAAAGATATCGCCTTGTACTTTAGTTTCACGTTTTAGATTAATAACGTAGTTAACTGGCAGAGCTTTCTTGGGATACAAACCACCAATAACTTCTTTATCACAAGCCATCATCTGTAAAATTGATTCTGGTTGGAAACGAATGTCGGCATCAATAAACATAAAATGAGTAGCTTGATTGTTGGTCATCATTTTGGCCATCAAGTTGTTACGAGCACGAGTAACTAGGCTCTCATTGACCATGGTATCCAATGACCAGTTAAGTCCTACTTGTTGTGCCATTAGAATAAAACGCAACAATGATGTCATTGTAGGTTCGCTGACATTACCACCATAGCATGGCATACCAATATGTAGATGACATTTAGTGAAGTCAAATGGTGTACCTTGTTGTTGCTGTTGCTGTTGTGCTTGCTGTTGTGCTGCGGCTGCTTTAATCATGGCCACTGCATCTTGTGGACTAGGTCCTGCAGATTGTTGTGCTGCGGCTGCTTTGATTGCTGCTGCTGCGTCGGCCTGGGAAGTGGCATTATTATCGCCAATTACTTTTTTGGTCATTGATTTCTCTCTTGGTTAAATTTGATTAGGCTTTGTTTACTTCGACAACAACTCCGTTGCCAAATAATTCTTCTGCTACTGATCCTAAAGCTGCAATGATCTCGGTGTTTGCAAGATCAGGTGCATCTGCTGCGTCAGAGTCTTTTACTAATTTGCTGACTGTAATTACAATCACTTCTTCATGTATCTTTGCCATCACGGGCTCCTTGAATAATAGTACTATTTATTCTTGATGTACACTCGCTCACAAACTTCTCTAATAATATCTGGATTTATTAAACGTACAAAATCCACCACTCCCGGATCGTTTGTGTAAAAGTAACAGTTCCACATCCATCCGTGAGATTTGAGCAACAGTTCTGTTGTGTTATTGGGCACTTTAACCAAATCTCCCAAATTGTTGAGATAATTTAGAATTTGTTGTCTTGACTCACTGCTGAATTTCTTTTCACGCAATATTACTTTGAATTGATATTCGGGTTTATTTTTTACCAGTACTTTATTAGTTTCGAGTATCTGTTGGATATCCTGACTTTCTGGACCAGAAAAGCTTACAACATCTTTATGATATTTGTTATCAATTGCATTGGCAATGTCTTTTAGTATCTGTTCATTATCTGCATAAAATGAAATCGTTGGTTCTTCTGTTCTAACTTTTACATTAGGAAAATTATTTTTAACCTGTTGTAATCTGGTCAATTGCGTAAGATCTGCTTGCACTAACCATTTCTGCAATCTGGTATTCCACCATGATCCACCTACATTGTATCCAGGTTGCGATCTACCTCGATAATTGAGGTCCTTTTGAATATCATCTGCATGTATGCTTTTACATCCAGGCGCCCGTACTTCCAATTTATAAAAATACTGTTTATAAAATTGTTTGGAAGTATAGGTTACTTTGATATCTTTAGATAGGTTCTTCCAAAACGATATATCCATTTTCGTCAATTCTATAAGTGGTATCTGTTGATGATATAGTTTTAAATACAAACTCTGAATTTGCAAAATCTACTATAACAGTGCTGTTTGCGACAATGTTTTCAAATAAGATTTTTTTACTAAGTGGTACCTTTATCAAATCATTGATTTGACGCTGTAAAGGACGAGCACCCATCTTAGGATCAAATCCTTTGGCTATTAATTCATCAACTGCTTTTTCAGTTAATCGTACACGCAATTGTTTTTCTGCTAGTAGTTCATTGAGTTCTCCAATAAACTTGCCAACAATTTTACGCATACTTAGATCGTCGAGTTTATTAAACTTGACAATGCCATCTAAACGATTACGGAATTCTGGCTTGAAGAAATCTTTAACTGCTCGATCATCTTCATCTGTCTTTTGTAAATCTTTTCCGAAGCCGATTGTGTTCTTTTCGTTGTCTGCACTGCCTAGGTTACTGGTTAAAATAACAATAGCATTGCGACAGTCAGCTTTCTTTCCATTACTAGAACTAATTGTGCCTTCGTCCATCATTTGCAATAATATGTTGCTAACATCTGGATGAGCTTTTTCAATTTCATCCATGAGAATAATACAGTTAGGATTCTTTTCAACTTCGCTGATCAATAAGCCGCCACCCAAGTTACCATCATCGTATCCTACGTACCCAGGAGGTGCACCAATCAGTTTAGCAACAGTATGTCGTTCTTGATATTCACTCATGTCATAACGTAATAATTTCATACCAAGATTTTCTGCCAGCAATTTAGCCAGTTCAGTTTTACCTGTACCGGTTGGCCCTAGGAACAAGAAGTTACCTACTGGCTTGTTTAATGCTTTAAGTCCAGCACGGCTAACATAGATTTTTTCTAGTACTGTATCTACTGCTTGATCCTGCCCGTACAGTTTATGTTTAATTGTTCCTTCGAGATTGACAATTCCTTTAGTTCCTTCGGTATTGCCAATTTGCTCAACTGGTATACGTGTCATGCGGCTAATAGCATTTACAATATCAGATTTTGTTACAGACCAAGATATATTTCTAATTTTTAGTTTTGCACAACATGCATCAATTAAATCGATTGCTTTATCTGGAAGTTTCTTATCAGTTTGATAACGAACACTTAAATCTACTGCTGCATCAATTGCTTCGTTTTCGATTTTGCCTTCGTGGAACTTTTCAAAATGCGACTTTAATCCATGCAGGATATCTTTTGCCACTTGTGGTGTTGGCTCATCAATGGTAACACGTTGGAAACGACGCATCAGAGCACGATCTTTTTCAAAGCTTTGTGTGTATTCTTCCCATGTAGTACTTGCAATAACTTTGATACGGCCTTTGCTCAATGCCGGCTTGATCATGTTGCTGAAGTCTACACTGCTTTGATTACCAGCACCAGCACCACGCATTTGATGTGCTTCATCGATGAACAAAATTGATTTGCCTTTGAGTGTAAGTGCAGCCAGGATCTCATGAATCTTTTCTTCAAAGTCTCCACGATATTTAGATCCTGCCAGCAAACTACCAATGTCAAGATTGTAAACAGTATAATCCTGCAGATACTTGGGCACTGTTTTTAATGTAATAGCAAGTGCCAATCCTTCTGCAATAGCAGTCTTGCCCACACCCGGATCACCAATCATGAGTACATTGCTTTTGTTGCGACGTGCAAGTATTTCTACTATGTCATTTGTTTCTGTTTCACGACCAATTACAGGATCAATTTTACCATCTGTTGCTTGCTTGTTGAGATTGTCGCAATAGTGTTCGAGAATCTTGTCTGCTTGTGCATTACTTGCTACAGATTTACTTGCACTAGATTTGTACGAGGTATTATACATTTCAATTAGTTTGCTGCGATCTAGGCCGTATTTGACCATAAAATAATGAGCAAAACTATTGTTTTCGGCATGTATGCTCAGGAACAAATCCATCAATTGTATATGTGTTCTAGCACTAAACAACACTTGTGTAAACGCTCTGTTGAACACCCGTTCAAGTGCATGTGTTTTTTTAGGATCGCCTTGTGTGGTAATTAAAGAAATTTGGCCCAACAGATAAGCATCAATATCTGCATCAATGCCTTCAACGTCGGCACCGTATTCAACTAAAAATGATCTAAATGGTTCGTACCGAACCATACTTAAAAATACATGCTCTAGCGTTACATATTCATGATTGTAACGTTTAGCCATTTCAGTTGCCTCAGCAACAATGTGGTCAATCTCAGGATCTGTTTGTAGCATATAGATTATTTATAGTGGGTTGAGTGTATTTCGAACGGTTTTGAGTAATTCTAAATTCTCAGGTGTTAAATTTATAGGTACAACAATATTTGTTATTACTATCAATGAACCTCTATGATTTTGATTCATATTGTAAAGACCTTGTTGCGGAATTCTAAATTTAGTTCCAGGTTGTGTGCCGGGAGGAATTGTGATTGAGAATTTTTTAGCATCAAGGCCTTCGACTACAGTGTCAGTACCTATTATAGCACTGATGCAATCAATGTCAACTTTTTTCACAAGATCCAATCCATCGACTCCGAAGTTAGGATTACCTTCAACTTGTATTCGGACGTATAAATCTCCGCGTGGTAGACTTTCAAAAAGATTATCTCCCAATCCAGGATATTTAATTGTGCTGTTTGGTCGTACACCTTGTGGTATTTGAACTTCTACCGTGGATCGTTCATTGTTGGTAGTTTGAACACTAATAGTTTTAGTTTGTGGTCCAAGTGTACTGGCTAACGACACAACAAGATCAACTTGTAAATCTTTATTGCGTCTTGGTTGTCTGAAATTTCCAAATGGATCGCCTTGTCCGTTTGCAAATCCGGATCCAAAACCAAATCCAAAGTTACGGAGCATGTCTTCCATTTCTGGCGGTATTCCTCCACCAAAATCTTGTCCGTTAACAGTAAATCGCATACCACCACGTCCGCTACGTTCTGCATCGTACTGGGCACGTTTTTGATCATTGCCGATTATGTCGTATGCTGCTTGAATTTCTTGGAATTTATTTGTATCACCACCTTTGTCAGGGTGATGTTGCATAGCCAGTTTACGGTATGCTTTTTTGATTTCGTCTTGCGTTGCTGTTTCGCTAACACCTAAGGTTGCATAATGGGTCATGTACGTATTATACACTATAAAAGAAAAACGGTCAACACCTTAGGCATTGACCGCTTTGTGGCTTACTACGAATTACTTCTTTTGATCTTTTACATCTAGTTTCTTGTGAACTTTGATTGTCTTGCAAACTTCTTTTTCTTTCTTGGTTTTTGGATCTAGTTGCTTGACACAGGCTTTTTTGGTGGCCGGTGCTTCTGCTTTAACTTCTACTGGTGGTAACGCTTTATCTGCTGCTGTGACAAAACCAGATGCAAATACACCAACTAATGCTACTGCGACTAAATTTTTCATTTTGATTGTTCCTTAGGTTGACAAACTAACTGCTGCAAATAAATTGTACCATAGTTAATTTGTGGCACGCCTCGGGCCTCTAACTCCTCTTTGGTCAAAGGACGCACATTAACTATTTTACACACTTGTTTAGGCTTTTGCAAACTATCTTCTGCCAAAACAGCATAGATAGTTGC
>JAUKPQ010093483.1:0-17777 GCA_032273045.1 Chloridella minuta | reverse complement strand
CCACCCATTCCGCCGCCCATACCGCCTCCCATTCCGCCACCCATACCACCACCCATTCCGCCACCCATACCGCCACCCATACCGCCACCAGGACCGCCAGCCATTCCGCCACCGCCACCAGCGCCACCCATCATACTAGCACTCGCTGCCATCATTTTTGCCATTTGTTCCTGCGTGGGTGTTACTTTTTTAGCTGCTTCCTCCATTTGCTCATATGTTATTCCAGCCGGAACTATACGCTTAGATACTAAATTTGCCATAACTGCTTGTTTCTGGGCTGCCGTCAGTCCAGTCGAGTTCATCATATTGACGTTATTCGCTTTTACCCAAGATGCTGTCTCTAGCAGACTTGTTACCATTTGATCTCCTGTCATTGTAAAAGGCGCTGCTGACGACGCCGATGCCCCCATTAAGCCACCAGGGGCACCAGGCGTAGCATTCACATAGGCTTGACCGCCGGTAAACGACGGCGAACCATTGGTATTCATTCCACCTCTGGGCTTAGATGACTCTCCCATAGAGTTGTAAGAGAGTCCAGCCTGTCTTAGACGCTCCATAAACTGCCCACGTCCAGATTTTACCTTATTACCCTTAATATCTAATGTCGCATTTTGAAAATCATGAATAGCGTCTACAGGGAAGTAATACGCAGGATTTTTGATATCCTCTACCAGAGTTCGTGGGGTAGTTCGTTTCAATCCACCGTTTGTGCTGACACCAACAAAGTCAACACAGTAATATTGTGAGTCAGTAGCGGGTGTATATAGTAGCTTACCTGTATTAGGGTCAATGCTACCTGGGGGGATGGCGCTCAAATAGTCGGGACAGGCGTAGTTACCAGGCATAAAGTCGGGGTCTATCGGTTGTGGTCCAAGGAACCATTTGACATAGTAATAATATAAAATCACTGCTCCTCCCACAAACCAGAGGACACCCGCAGAAGGCTTATTCAACACCGAATAGTAAAAATACGCAGTTGTAAAAATAAATAGACTTCCAAGAATTAAGAAGGCATTTATTTTAATACTTGCAAGAGTCTTTGCCCATTTTGCTGCCGCAGCGGTTGTGTTGACCGACATCTCTAAATAAATACGTGGTTTTTATAAATCAGCCGTTGTAGGAAGGTGAGCCATTTGAGTTATTACGACGGCTTGGTTTGGTGCTATCGCCCATTGAGTTATAGGTGAGTCCAGCCTGTTGGAGACGCTGCATAAAGGCGCCACGTCCACGTCCAGATTTGAAATCAACCAGCGGGTCAATGGAAAATGTATATGCGGGGTTATTGATGTTTTCTACAATTTTATCAGGATACATCTTCTTCAAACCGCCGTTACGACTTACACCCACGTAGTCAACACAGAAATATTGGGTTTGACTAGATGGTGTATATAGTCTGTTACCAGTAATAGGGTCAATAGCATCTTGAGGTATCACAGAGAGATAGTCGGGACAGGCGTAGGTATTGGACATAAAGTCTGGGTCCGGAGCCGTGTCAGGCGTGTTAAACCATTTGATCCAGTAGTAAAAGAAGATTAATCCACTACCGAGAAATGATAAAACACCGGCGACAGGACGATTCATAACACTGTAAAAGTAGTAACTGGTCCCCAGGGTAATAACTGCTGCTAAAGTGAGGAATCCATACCGTTTGATGTCGCTCAACGTTTTAGCCCACTTTCTTGCGCTTGTCGTATTTACAACTGACATAACTTTCTATAATGATTAAATATTTTTTTGATAAGCATCTATACGACAATTATCATAAAATAAGAGGGTAAGTGTTTAGTTGATACGAGCAACCGGCGTGGGGACACCCGTGCCGCCGGCGTACGTCTGACCGCCGAGGCGGATGTAACCGCAGAAGTAGTCGGACTCGGAGCCAGCACCCGAGCCGACATTGTCGCCCGTACCGTAATAGCCGTTCGTGCCCGTTGTGACGAGCTGAACACGGCGGAGAATCGTGGACTGGGAGCCAACGGAGGTGGCGACCGTGGGGTCAGGGAGATAGACATTCTTGCCCATATCACGGAGAACCGCCGCTCCAGGGGTGGAAAGGAGTCCTAGCGCGTAGTTATTACCAGCGGCGGAATTGCCCTGCGCCCAGGTGACAAGAACGTTGTTGGAGTCAACAATAGATGACGTAATAGAAAGGATATTCGTCCATAGCTTGTTGGGCTGAATCTGGCTTCTAGAGCGACCGGCAGATGACATTGTTTATATCTTTTGCGGAGAAAAAAAATACCGGAATGTTATCGGTGGATATTCCATTTTTCTGACCGTACATCTGGGAACCCAGGAAGATAAAATTGTATTAGCAATCCGTATCGGAAACAATGATTAGACTGTAGCTACTACTATCGCCGGAGATAAATCATCTGAACGCGCTATAATTAAATCTATTTTTTTAGGAATACTATATTGATGATATTATTATATCTTTCCGTAAGGAAAAATATAAGAAAGTTAAATATTTAGTTGAGTCTGGCAACACCGGTGGGGATTCCGTTACCACCGCCATACGTCTGGGCACCCAGGGAGATAAAACCGCAGTAGTAGTCGGTCTGGGAACCGGTGCCTGAGGGTAAATTATCACCGGTGCCATAGTAGCCACCAACACCGCCAGTCGTAACCACCTGAACACGACGGTAGATGGTGGATTCGGATCCGACCGAGGTGGGGACCGTCGGGTTAGGGCGCAGAAGGTTTGTGCCCATATCTCGGAGGACTAAGGAGCCAGGGGTAGAGGCAAGACCAAGAAGGGAGTAGTTGGCATTAGGTACAGCTCCCTGGAGCCAGGGGACTAATACATTGTTGGAGTCTACAATGGTAGACATAACGGAGGTAACGTTAATGTAGAGCGCATTCGGCTGGAGTTGCTTCAAGGAACGCGTAACCGATGTCATATCTTTATACCTTTTTCTGAGAAAAAAAATATAAAAAAGTTAAATGTTTAGTTGAGTCTGGCAACACCGGCGGGGATGCCGTTACCACCGCCATACGTCTGGGCGCCCAGGGAGATAAAACCGCAGTAGTAGTCGGACTGCGAACCTGAGACAGACGTTGCGCTGTCTCCCGTGCCTAAGTAGCCACCGACACCGCCGGAGGTAACAACCTGAACGCGGCGGAGAATCGTGGATTCGGATCCAACGGCAGTGGCGATTGTGGGGTCAGGGCGGTAGATAGTTCTACCCATATCTCGGAGGACTAACGAGCCAGGGGTGGAGAGTAGACCCAGGACAGAGTTGTTAGCGGCGGAGACATTACCCTGCGCCCAGGGAACTAAGACATTGTTAGAGTCAACAATTGTCGATGCCAGGGACGTAATATTGATGTAGAGTGCATTGGGCTGGATCTGCTTTTTAACAGAGAGGACGGAGGTCATTGTTTCTAATTAAAGAAACGAAAAAAATACCGGAAGATTTATTGAATCTGTACATTTATTTGGTAAATAACTGTATAGAAATTAAGAATTATTAAACCGCAAGTTTAGTTGAGGCGGACGACACCGGTGGGGACACCCGTGCCGCCGGCGTACGTCTGACCGCCGAGGCGGATGTAACCGCAGTAGAAGTCGTTCTCGGAACCAGCAATCGCCGTGCTGTTATCACCCGTACCGTAGTAGCCCAAGTTGGAGCCGTTCGTGACAAGCTGAACACGGCGGAGAATCGTGGAGTTGGCGCCGACTCCCGTGGCAACCGTGGGGTCAGGGAGGTAGACATTCTTGCCCATATCACGGAGTACGACCGCACCGGCGGTGGAAAGGGGACCAGCTACGGGCTGGTAGACGAGCCAGGGGACAGGTACATTGTTAGAGTCAACAATGGTGGAGTTGATGTTCGTCAAGTTGATGTAGAGCTTGTTCTGCGGCAGCTGAGAGAACTTCTGACCGAACACGGAAGACATTTGTTTATATCTTGTAAAAAGAAAAAAATATTCTAACTCAAGGACAAGGAACAGCCATGAGCACACTTGATGCACAAAGTCCAGGAAGAGTCTCTCTGAATGCTCCTATGAGCGAGGAAGTAATGAACCTGCCCGGTTTCCAATATACAAAGGGACCGCCATCCACTGCCGGACAAGACGGAATCCGTGGCAATTTTGAGCAGACCCCTTTTAATCAAGCCTTCTTCTCACAGGCGAACTTTCAGATTGTACAGAATCAGATTCGTAAAACGGTTTACGATAAGTCCGGCGATGTTATTGACCCAGTGAGCACAGATGACCTATTTATGATTATGCGCGCTATCTTCCTTTGGTATGGACGGAATCTGCCGGATAATATTCCGGAGCAAATCGCCGAGCTCAACGCTCGTGTGACTGCGTGGTCGGTACCAAAAATACTCGCTGAGCTTGGAATGTATAAGTACTATTTGAATGATATAAATACTTTGCCGGACCCGATACAGCTACCTGTCAATCAGAGCTCGGCGGGTACGAAGTCGTTGCCCTTCAAGCCTTTTTTTTAGGCGCTGCACGCTTCTTTGGCACCTTTTCAGCAGTAGCCGTTGCGGCGGCGGAGGCGTACGAGTCCTCTCGTGCCTTCACATACACCTCATACGCGGAACGGAACGTACGCAGGTCGTTAAGCCAGAGCATCTCTTGGGACGTCCCCAGAAGCACACGGTGCTTCTCCTGATGGTCGGCAACCTCCCGTTCAAGCTCAGCCACCGCCGTCGCCTTAAGGCGGTCCACCCGAAGACGTAGGAGATACTCGTACGCCTTGAGGTCCTTTCCGTCAGGATCGGAAATTGGAGGAAGTCCTATCTTCTTCATTGCGGCATACAGCACCGCATCATCAACATTGGAGATGACCAGCTTACCACTAATGACCGACTTGATGAATAGTAGTCGCGCCGATAGTTCGGTGATTTCGGTCTCCAGACGACCCAGCTCGTGCGCCTTGCGCTTACCGTACGCTCCTAGTCGCTCACCGTAGAAGCGCTCCATAATCTCTCCAGCCGAACCAAACCGGCGAATCGTACCGTCTACATCAAACGCCACCATATTTGTCGTCTTATGTTGGGTGGTCAGCTTGAAACGGGTCTCAAAGTCGGCAGGGTATGCCCGTGCCTCGTGGTAGTACTCGGGGTCCATCTGAAGAATAAAGTCACAGTCAATATCGTTGTATGCCTCCTCGTATCCGCGTAGCCATACAGTAGCCTTAGAACCGTCCTTCTTCGCCACCGACTTGAGCTCCTCCTGCTCCGCCATCATCTCATCCAGGAAGTTCTTATAGTCCTTGGTCCAGCAACCAATGGGAAGCTCCTTGATACGAATCACCGCCGAGTCGTCGTCCACAAACTCGTAAATACCCTTTGTAATCCAGGTCTTATCATCGGCACCGGCAAGAACTTTGCCCTTGAATCCGAACCACCAGGGCTTGAGTGAGTGGGTCTTGAGGTCCGCAATCGTCCCCGCCAGACGCATTTCTAGCGCCGAAATCAGGTCGGTGGGATTGTAAGGAATCACGTTCGTAGAGAAGCCAGTGCCGATACCAATACAGCCGTTGACCAGCAGAAGGGGAATAACCGGCAGATACGTTTCAGGCTCTACAGGCAGACCGTCGTCGTCCAGATAGCGAAGGATGGCATCATCCTCCTTCTTCACCAACGCACGGGCAATCAAGTCCAGGTGCGTATGGATGTAACGGGGCGAAGCGGAATCGGAACCGCCCATCAGGCGGGTTCCGAACTGACCATTAGGCGTTAGAAGATTGATGTTGTTTGAGCCGACGTAGTTCTGCGCCATTCCGATAATGGCACCAGTTAGCGACGCTTCGCCGTGGTGATACGCAGCCGTCTCCGATACGTAACCCGCCAACTGTGCTACACGTAACTCCGACGTCAAGTTACGCTTGAGTGCCGACCAGAAGATTTTACGCTGGGACGGCTTGAGTCCGTCCATCACGTGGGGCAATGAGCGTACATTGTCGGCAGAGCTGAAGTGAATCAGCTCATCGTGGACAAAGCGGGAGTAGCCCACCTTCCCGCCCCCAACGCCCACCTCCAGATGCCGCTTACGGTCAAAGCTACCGAGCCACACCTTGCGGTCATCGGCGCGCTTCTTATTGAATGCCAGGTCAATCGTGGCATCGGACTCGCCGTCCCAGATATACTCCACAGTGTTCATATTGGCGAAGTACTCACGAGCTTCTAGCGCCGTAGACGTACCGAGTCCCTTGTAATACTTCGTCTTCCAGCCACGTCCACCAGCGTCCGCCCCCGTAAGTCCATTGCGCCAAGCATCATACTCCGATTCTGAATAGAAGCAGAGCGTGGTCTTGCCCTTGGTAGCCTTGAGGAGCGGGGTCATCAGGCAACAGAGGAAGCCCAGACGTAGCAGTGAAGGCCAATCGGTGTGGAAGAGATTCATCAGCAGACCCTTGATATGCGAACCATCTACGTCCTGATCCGTCATAATCATCACGCGTCCGTAGCGTAGTTGTTTGAGATCCGTGTAAACCTTGTTGGTCTCCAACCCCAGAATATGCTTGATATGCGTCAGCTCCACATTTGCGGTCTTCTTCACCACGGAGATATCCTTGACGTTCATAATCTTGCCCTTGAGCGGGAAGACGCCGTAGCGCTCACGACCGACCACCTTCAACCCAGAGATAGCAGTCGTTGCGGCGCTATCACCCTCCGTCAAGATGAGAGTACATTCGGCAGACTTGGCGGTACCTGCCCAAATAGCATCTTCGAGCTTGGGAATGCCACGGACCGTGGACTTCTTCTTGCCGTCGGTGCGTTTGGCGGCTGCGGTGTTTTTCGCCTCAAACAGCGCCTGAGCCTCTGCCAACAGTCCAATCTTTACCAGCTTGTCTACAAACTTCGCCGATAGAACGGGCAATGAGCCAAACTTGGCGGCAGGAGTGGTCAGCGTCTCCTTTGTTTGGGTATCAAAGGAGGGATTAACAATGGTGGAGTTGACGAACCAGACTACGGAATCCTTGAGTAATGCAGGAGTGATATCAAGCTTTGCCTTCTTCTTAGCGTGTTCACAGAACGCTGTGAGCACCATCTTGCTCACATAGTCAAGGTGCTTACCGCCACGACGAGTGGCAATACCGTTGACAAAGGAAAGGTGGCGTTCATCGGGCGGGGCGTCTACGGCGTGTAGGTCCTTGGTCAGAACGGCACCGATTTCCCAGCGCTCACCGGCAATCTCGTAGGCAACCCGCTTTCCACTAGCACCGGCACCAGCAGCACCGCTTACGGATGAAACATCACTGGCGGCAACCGAGCCACTATCAGACCCCGACTTATTCACATAGAGGTCAATATACTTAGGAAAGGTGTTGGACGAAACCACCTTCCCATTAAGAGTCACACGGCAATCCTTACCCGCCATTGCGGCAGCGTCCATAACGCGGGTTGCGATAAGGGCAAGCATATCGGCAGGAATCACGGTCGGCACCTTACCGCCCTCGAGACCCCAGGCAAACCGTGACAGGTCGGGCGTAAATGAGATTTCCATCATCGGTTTCACCGACGATGCCTTGATGACTGGTACACCGACAGCAGACATATTGGCAGTCCAGGTCTGTGTATACCGCTTCTTGGCGCGGTGGTCCACGGTGTCGATAGTGAACTCTTTGCTGAAGATGTTTGTCAGCTTGGCGCCGTAACCGTTCTTGCCACCGACCGTCTTTTCCTCCGTCTTGTCGTAGTTGGAAGAGGTTAGAAGGTGACCAAAGATGAGCTCGGGTGCCCATACACCGGTTTCGGCGTGTTTGTCGACGGGAATGCCGTCGCCATCATTCCGTACCGTAATTTTGTTCGGAGTGTAGGAAACATCAATGTGCTTGACGGGAAAGCATTCGGTACCCGCCTTGAGACGACCCTCTTGACGGACTTTATGGTCAAGTGCGTTTACTAGGATTTCGTCAAAGATTTTGAGGAAGCCAGGGCAGAAACGGACGGAGCGCCACTCCATCACGCCCTTCTCCATGTTGATAACCCATCGCTGTTCAACGGCGGTATCCACGGAGCCGATGTAGGTATCAGGAAGTTCAAGGATGTGCTCACGGTGCGTATGCTTCTTGTACTGGGCGGCACTTGTCTTCGCCCCCTTGGTAACAGTGGATTTCGTAGTGGCGGTAGCAGATGTCTTCGTACTCATTCTACAAGGTGTGTGAATCGGGAAGCAAGGGGGGACCCTTGCTCAATTTTGTTGGATTCGCCAAAAAAACTTAACATAGAGTAAGGGGCAAACTATGTTAACAACCTATGTTACACATTATAAGCCACTTGCTGATAGAAAAACAAATATGGAGAGGCAATTTTCAGAAAAAAATATAAAAGGGATTTATATTACAGATTATGATAAAGAGGATTTAAAAGAAGAGGACCTTAAAAGATTTCGACGACCGTATATGTCTAATGGAGAAATATCGCTTTTTTTGAAACATGTAGAGTCATGGAAACATATTATAGCATCAACAAACCCTTATAGTATTGTATTTGAAGATGATGCAATTCTTGCGGCAGATTTTTACAATAAATTTAATAATTATATGCTATCAGCGCCGGCGGATTTTGATATAATTTTTATAGGAGATGGATGTCAGCTTCATGCTCAGACAAATACCCTCTTTACAAAAATGAACGTATCGCGTTGTACAGATTCTATGGTTATATCCAAAAAAGGTGCGCAAAAGTTATATATGTTTTTTTATTTACGTTATGTAAAATATCAAAACGAGTCAATTCTGGTTGAACGGGCTATAGATTTTTGGCTAAATTATGTAATACGGTTAATACCCCTAAATGTATACTGGGTTGAACCAACTATTGTAACACAAGGGTCGCAGAATGGTAAGTTTCGTAGTTCTTTACGATAATCGTATTTTTTGTAAAATTCTGTGCTCATAATCACACGTTTTTAGCAAAAATAGTTCTTTATAATTACCTGATGCGATATATTTGTCTACAACATTATTTATAATATCACCATCAGTATCATCAATAATTACAATTCCGTTAAGTTTAATTAATAAGTCAGTATTTTTCATATCATTAATAATACAATCTTCGGAATGTCCACCGTCTACGTGAATGACATCGTATTGTCCAAGTAAAGACGGATTTTTGTTAATCCATTCGGGCATTGTTATTGTAGAATCCCCTTTGACATAAGTAAACGCAACATGAGGAAACGTGGTTGAAAGATAGTTTAGGCAGGGCTCGGTATATCCATAATGTCCAATATCAAATAACGTGAATTCAAGAGGTGTCTTTTCTCGTCCAAGTAGCATAAGCATGGTGGAATGACCAGCATTGAATCCGATTTCGCAAATGCGGGTCTTTGCCTGTTTGCCACACCAAAACATATTTACTTGTTTTGTATAAAGCTTAGGATTTTGTGTTAACGTACCGTGATTATAAAAAATATTTCCTTCCATAGTTCCTTTACTATAAGCAAGTTCTAACAGAGCATTATTGAAAGTAATATGATCTTCAGCATTCAATCCAGCAACATCAATATCTTTGAATAAATTGTCTAAAAATGCCTGTTTCATAGAACGATGTGTATCAATAACAATCATTTCTAAATCTTTCAATAAACATTGCTTTTCGTCATTATAACGTTCATATTCACAAATATCGATTTCGGACATTTAATATTTATAGTAATGGTAGATACTTTAGACAAGGTCTAAAATGCCGACCTAATAAATAATATATACATCATCATGGATGATACATATAATAGTATAACAATGTTTGCGCCTATTGCTATTGAGACCTCTATTAATTCGTGTAGGTACGGTGTACCCTTTGGCGGAAGTTTCAGTTGGATGATTATAGTATTTATGTCAAACGATTCAGGACAACATCCATGGGCTCCGTTTCAAGCTGCTATTATTGGATTTCCTCTTATTATCGTATGCGATGTTGCACTTTTTATTCCAGCATTCATTATTTCTTATTTATTAAATCCCCGCTTTTTAAGGTATTAAGCATAACTAAGCAAAGTAAAGTGCTTCCCACGCCGGTGGAATAGTTGCTAAAATAGTTGCCAAGGGCGCATCTTGGACCTCTAGGCATTTTTGAACGAACGTCTCCATTCCGTCACGTTCAAAAAACCCTTTGGAATCTAGCCATAAAAATACGTGACGAATCAGGATACAAAAAGGGGTCTTTCCTAGTCCGTCTTCCCATACGTAGATAGAGCGACCACGACCCGCCGATTCAAGGCGAGAGAACCAGGCATCCCATGGATTGAGTTCTTTTTCAAACTGAATGGCGGAGACAAAGGAACGTAAGTCACCACGCTGAATCATAAAGGTCAAATCGGATGGAATACGAATCTTTTCAGGAGGAATCTCCTCAGATGCCTGAATGGAGGTCAGCGTGTCACGGACATGGACAATGGGGACGTGTCCGCAAAACAGGGCAACACAGCGAGACCGAAGCGTTTGATGAATACGATAGAGTGAATTACATAGAAATAGAAACATGGGAGCGTTGCGGTGCCCCTCGCGGTCAACATCATCCAAAAGCGCACGTAGGGACGCCTGAGCGGGTTCCGTCATTGTTTCTACCTCGTCAAAGATGACAAACTTGCGGGTTACACCTGGCCAGTGAGTTTGGGTAAATTGTAGAATACGGTCACGAATCACTTCAATAGAACGTTCATCGGAGGCATTTAGATATAGAGTCGAAATGGTGGGAGAAATATCTGGATACGCCTCTTGAGCCAACGCAAGAGCAATGGAAGTCTTACCGGTACCAGGCGGACCGTATAATATAGTTGGTGGAAAACCGATAAAATGCTTTTGAATCGCACGTTCAAATAGTGACTTAATTCGCCGGTGACCCTTAATATCTGATAGCCGTGTAGGGCGATACTTTTCGGTCCATACGGCTGTGCTACTACTGCTACTACTGCTACTGCTAGTTGCCATCTTACACAAATCAACCCATTCAAAACTTTAGACCCGCCGTCGCAGCCGTCGTCGCGTCTTCCGCGACCGTTTCTTCCGCGCACCACCCGCTCCATCTAATAGAGTAAATTCGGTGAATAAAAGGCGTGAGGACCAGTCATTCCATTCGGGCGATGTTTCGTCAAGAGTAAACGTATCGTAATCGGGCGCTCCTGTAGTTAAATACATCATCATAAATTCACTGAAATTTAGGGCATCGGTACCATTTGTCGGATCGCCCCTATGACGGTAATTGAACTCACGTTCTATTTCAAACGTAATTGGCTTAACAATGTTTACGAGTAAGTCATCATTGCGAATTAAGGCACGAATTCCATTTTCTTTGTAAATTGTAAGTATTAATTCTTTTGCGCTTTGTATAAGATCTTGCCAACGTATTGTTGGAATACGGCGTCTGAGTTCTAGAATAAATGGTGATACGAAACCGTATTTTTCATAAATGGCAAACCCGCCACGCAGTAAATTGAACGCCGATAAACTAATATCATCTTTCGATGCCATATCAGTAATTTCAATGGGTGTCTCATTAAGGATTGTTGTTGGAAAGCACAGGCATAATTTTGTCATCAATACCGCTAAGACGTCCGTGGTGGTTGTTCTTGCTGTGCCCACCGTACGAGCATTTGACACAAGCCGTGGTGTAAAACATGATGGCTCAGCATTATCCGCTGAAATATTTGTAAATAATGTAGATTCTTCATAATTATATCCAATATCTATACACATACCTGTTGAATTGAATAAGTTTAGTACTTCATCGTTATGTTTGGCTTTAAACACGATGGTATAATCACGCCCATTATAGGTAAAGCGTAGGCGAAAACTGCGCTGACCGGCAAATTTGGGCGTTAGAAACGCGCGAATTTGTGAACATATGTCCGCATCAGACATCCCTATTTATATCCATTATATAATTTATATCATTTATTTACAACGGCGTTTGCCGTTCCTTCAGACCCTTCGGACCCCTCGGACCCTTCGGACCTCATTTCACCAAGCCCATCTACTTCACCTACAAATTCGGCGTAGTTAGGAAAATCGGGCTTTGCTGCCTTTGCCCCAAAACACTCAGCCATTTGGCTTCTTTGGGTTAATTTGTATTTTCGGGTAAATTCGGACCGAGCGCCTAAATAGCACGAACGCCGTGCTTTCTTCTTTGTTTTCCCACCCGCTGCTTCAATCGCCGGTAAACAACCACGCGCTACTGCCCGTACATCAGGAATATCTATATCACCGAGCCCTACCGTAATAGTTCGTATAGTAGGAATGGCAAAGGTTGTTGGGTCTCGCTCTCTGTTCAAATAGCTTATCAACCCGCGAGCCTGTGACATAAAATACTGAGCACCATCCGCTGATACATGTCCTTCTTTATCGGTAAATTCACGCCGAAAATGCTCCAGAGCCATAAGCCCTTCTCCTGGATCAGGAATTAGCGTATTTAAGATATCAAACAACGACGCAGGTGTATCGCCAATAGGCGTAGCACTCATCAGTAGTGGACGAACCGAATCCGCCCCTGATACCCGATAACTCTGCCAAATATACGATTGTATTACATTAAAGTCAGCCTTTTCGGTTGCCAGCAGGTCGCCATCGTGGAGTTTGTGGACTTCATCTATTACCAAAAAAGTACGCCGTAGCATATCGTCGCCGTTCGCACGATACAGCATACGACCAAGGTCATTCTTCCGTTCCAGAGCGTTTTGGAACATTTTATAGCTGATAGGTTTCATGAAGAGTGGGGATACATCGCCGCGCCCTAGCTTCCCCACCACTCCTCTATTTTCCAGACCGAGCCGACGAAATGGCATATAACAGACCGAGTCAAAGACGTTCTTCCATACATCGGACATTAGGGAGTTGCGGGTCACCCACAGTATCCGATACCCCGCCGAAAGAAACGCCCCAGATGCCGTAGCTACCGCCGTACAGGTCTTGCCGGTTCCTACGGAATGCCAAGCCAGTAATCCTTTTGTTGGACTTTCAGGCGTCAAGTAGTGGCGGACAAACTGCTGGGTGGGTGTGAACTTTACGGCGGTGCCAGGCGCCACAGCCCCCACCTCACACGCATTACGTAATGTTTGTACCGGCCACGCGTACCGACCGAATTCGGATTCAAAGGACCCGCCCGTCTGCGAATGGTGGCGTTGGGGATTGATTTCACGGGTTAACGAGCGGTCAACCGCCGACCGAATCGCCAATTCGGTAATCTCTTTTGTTAGAACTAACAGGCTCAAATCAAGACCGGACCGAGACATTACTATAGAATGGGCATCAATGCTTTGGAGAGGTTCGGTAACAAAGGGCGCCACGCCAGGAACTACGGTTCTGTACACAAATACATTAAGGGTCCAGCCGATACCCTCGACAAATGGTAACCCTTTCTGACCACAGAAGCGGGTGGCACGACCGATGGCTTGTGTCATATCACTAGCAGCCAACGGCTCCTCCATTATATGGCAGTATTTGACATCAAAAAGGTCAATGCCCTCTTTATACTTGGAATCTAACACAAGAATTCGCAACAGTTCACCGTGGATGTTTTCAGGGCGTTTGTTGTAAGTTTCCAAAATCGTCTTTTTGAGACCGACAGTCAACGGTTTTCCCCATAGGGGCTGGGATTGTAGAATGGCAAAGCGGTCGTTACCAGAACCAGTAGCCAAACCACGAGGACCAAGCGCAAATTCAAACCCGCCACGGATCAGAAAGGCGGCTATTGCTTTGCCACCAAATGCGCCGTCGCGTAGATCGGTAAAGATGAAGTGTTTGAATTTTTGTCCGTATTTACGCATATCGACGGCATCTAGGTTTTTAATACGACGCGCCAATCCCGAGTATTTTCCGCTCAGCTCAGGAGTCAGTGAATCGGTGGAAAACCCAGCGGCATCCACCATCCCCGTGCGCGGCAACCGGGCAGTGTTGGCAACACGCCTTATACAAGTAGAAATCTTGGATAAACGATCGCTCATCCGTCTTATTAAAGGTAAAGCAAATAATAAACTACCAAGATAAGATGTCAGTTGACGACATTATTCACGTATTCAAAGAATTCATAAATAAGAAAGACGCCGAGGGATTTACATCCTTTTTGTCAGAAATCCAGGATGAGTATGATGGTGTTTGGGACTATATTTTTAAGAAGGTGTATATTCACGCTTGTTTGAAGAAGAACCAACCGATTGTAGATATTCTGTTAAAACAGTACGAAGAGTTATCAGAGATTGAGCGAATCGCTATACGGCAAGTATTTCCGTACGGTCGATATCTATTAGCAAAATAAACTAGAATATTGGCAGTTAAGCAATTTGCATAATAGTAATAATTATTGAAGGAATATCAGGAATTGTGGGTGTTCCTCCCCCTCTTGTTACGGCAAGAATTCGTGCAGTACCGGCACCAGTGCCAACCATATATAATTGTAGCGTATCATTCGCATTGAATGAAAGAAAATATTCAACAGCTAAACAGGATTCTACTCCAACACTTAGCCTTATTCTTGTATTACTATCAGGAACAGACGTTCCATTCACAACAGGAAAAATATCTAAAGCGGCAGCGGATCCGGTTGTATCACACTGGGCTGAAAATAACACTTTATACACTCCTGTTGTGGGTATAAGTATTACACTATTTGGATATGTTCCACCACTTGTGTTAATGGAACCAATCGTTCGTTCCGAGTATGTTATAGCAACAGGATTTACTGTAGTAGCATTCTGATTTGTATCGCTTAAAAAAGAACCATACAGTGGCGTTACACCGGGTCCGGCGGGTCCTACTGGACCTGCGGGACCGGTTGTTGTACAAGCGGAGCCAACTAACGCTAAACATTTGCGATATTCAGTAGTGTTATAAGAAGCACTCATCCCTATTTATGGTATATTATATTTATAACCGCACCATTACCGCAACTAACCTATATTACCTCTTGTTAGAATCTACAGGACTCTAACAAGAAGCATCTGGTGTAACAGCGACCTGAACGGGTTTAAGCGTACAAAGATTTATCAGAGATTAAACGAATTGCCATACGACGAGCATTTTCGTATGGGCGATATTTGTTGGCAAAATAGGTTGATGTCCGGCTGTAAAATAAGAGAGTAGAGTAGGGAGATGGAAAAGCGTATTCAATTGATTCAAAAACGATTTAATACAGAAACATATAAAACTAGAAAGAGTTATTTAGCATCAAATATTAAAAAATTAGATGAATTTATTAATACTACAGCAGCAACAAGACGAAAAAATGTCAAAACGCGTCGTAATTTTGCTATAGAAATGAGAAATAAAATTCGTAAAGAATATGAATCTTTGGAATCGGCATTACCAGCACCAATTATATCAGATAGTTTACCTAATTTCGAGCCTAATGAGGAAACAGCTGATGATTTGAGAGCAGATGTATTACAATCAGAGCGTAATCCTGTAGTAAATTTTGAGGCAAGACTGACAACGGTACCTAGAGTGTTGTCAGCACCACTAGAGATATCGGCAGAAGAAGCAGAAGCAGAAGCAGAAGCAACGGCAGCAGAAGCACCGGTAGCAGAAGCACCACCAGCAGAAGCAACGGCAACAGAAGCACCACCAGCAGAAGCAGCGGCAGCAGAAGCAGCGGTAGCAGCAGAAGCAGTGGCAGCAGAAGCACCGGCAGCAGAAGCAGCGGCAGCAGAAGCACCGGTAGCGGCAGAAGAACTGAGATCTACCACAACTGATGATATTCCAGTAATAATTGTTGAAAAACAATTAGCATTGAAAGATTGTCAAAAGCGTTGTAAGGAAATAAGTGATGATATTCGTAAATTACAGTCAGATAATATTATGTCAGAAATTAATCTATTAGGATTGAGTCTTGATGCTAAAATAGTCGATTTATTAGTTTATCGTATATTAGATCCATCAACAGAATGGAAACGTAATATTGAATTTTTAATTGATATACCTAATGATATAACTGGTAGTTTATTAAAGGGTGGTAGTTATTTTGAAGCACTTTTTCATTTGCTTTTTGCTATTAATTATTATCCTAAATTTCAAGATAATACTCTTGAATTTTTACAAATAGAAAAATATAAAATTCCTTTACCTTTTAAAGCTGAAGATGGTTCACGAGATTATTTATATGGTCAATCTATTCTAAGCGCGGGTGGGAAGTCTGATATTCAAGGTATTTCTGATATTACATTTAAAGTTCTACCGAAAAATAAAAGATCTGACGATATAGTGGATGATTCTTATAAATGTGGTGAAAGACCTAAAAAACGTGAAGATAACATAAATCCTCATTATTTTTTTTCAGTAAAAGGATTTCGTAAAGAGAAAAGTGTTGCTAAAGATTATGATATACCTATTTTATCCCAACAGGCATCTATATTACAAGGAATCAAGAATCCAAAAATATGTGTCGGTGTTCGTGATAAAGATGATTTTATGCGACATTTGAATCGTACAAAGATTGTATTTATCAAAGAGACTTTATCAGAAATTATTATAGGATTTGATGAAATGATGAACTATTTTGACAAATTTCGTCAAAACTTCTTTTTACGTTTTGGAAAATTAGATAATATTGATGAACGTCGACGACAAGTTGAAGAACTATATCCACGAAATCAAGTTATATTGCCACAACTAAATTTACATTACCATCAAGAATTAGTATCAGAAGCAGTTATTAATTCAATAAAAAGTAAAGATCTTGGAGTTCGTAAGAAGCCTCATTTTATGTGTATTGGTGTATTACCGCGCGGAGGCAAATCATTTATCGCTGGTGGTGTAATTCGTAAACATCGTGAACTTCTAAAGAAGAAAACAGGATATAATGTTTTGTTTCTTACATCAGCAGTTACAGAGACAATATCACAGTTTAAGGATGATTTAGTTAATAAATTTGCCGATTATCGTGACATAACCTTTGTAGATGCACGCACGGATAAACCATCTATAAATAATTTTGTATTTATATCTCGTCAACTGGCATCAATCTCGATTAAAAAAGGTGATGAAATTGTAATAGATTTATTTAATACTCTGATTAAAAAAGGTATTAATTTATCATATGATATTATATTTTTTGACGAAGCGCATATAGGTATATTATCTGTTATACAACAGGAAAATTTTAAGAAAGCGTTTAATAATTTTAAAATACCTATAGTTTTGATGACTGCTACTTATATTAAACCTGCCAATGTCCTTGATGATAATAGAGATCTTTTTGTATGGGACTTATTTGATATAAAAGATATGCGTCAATTGCCAACAAATGGTACCGATGTCTTTAAAACAAATACAATTGCCAGTCGTTATGGAGATTTAGCTTATAAAATATTAATAGATCGTATTAATGTAGGAGAATCTTTAGCATCTATTGCTAAGCCTTATGAAAAATTTCCAATGCCGTCGTTTGTAAGTCCAATGTTTTCTAAACAAACATTGGCAAAATTACAATACTTTGATTACGATTTGTTTTTTAAGATGAAATCATTAAGTCTAGATGAGAAAAACAAATTAAACGATGTAAGAACTTGGAGAGAATGGGATGCTTTTTTAAATAATCGAGAGCAAGCACTTATGTTGCGTAATTATTTAACACCAAAGGATAATGAATTAGCAAATCCATCTATGATAATTCAAGAAAGGGATAAAGCGCTTATTCAAGTATTTAAGCGAGCATATAATAATGAACCGCCAACCCGCCCATTATATGGACAGCCATTTTCAGTACTTATGTTTATGCCATCAATTAAAGGTAATCCAGTTGGCGCATTATGTAGGGTATGGGGTTCATTTTTAATGAAAACTAAATTTTGGTCAGATTATTTTGTATGTT
>JAUKPQ010093372.1:0-17781 GCA_032273045.1 Chloridella minuta | reverse complement strand
CTTTACTGTCTAAGATTCTATTATAGCAGAAAGCCCATTTATTGTCAAATTTTGGCTATCAAACTAGCATGAATTTCATTCATTTCCGACTGCTCTACATAGAAATCGGACCTAGGATCATAGTACTGGCCTTCTTTGTTGTCATAATACAACACTCGACCGGAGAAATTGAACGGGCCTTCTAGACCCTGACGAGGACCGTACTTAGTACGCATTTCATCCATCTGATACTTGTCAGCAACAACTTTGTAACCCATGAACAACTCCTTTTGACTGAATAAGACTCTATTGTAGCACAGGGTCCATTTATTGTCAACCTTGGCAACCGATCATAAATATCATCTATGAGTAGAATACTAGTAGCCTTTGATTATTTCGCACCCAACTATCCAATACTTAATAATCAAAATTTTAATCAACCAATATCTAAATTAGAAATAGATAATGGAGTATATGAGTTTTTCAAACCATTAGGTGGGTTTGATTGTGTGCCATCAGTTGTATTAACTGAATATGATTATTTTGTATATCCGATTCGGTTAGGATTAAATCCTGATGATTGGATTAATCATCCTGAAGCAGATTTATTAGCAACTACTAATATGTCAATTCATACATTTAATGCAATAAGAGGTAGAAATGGATTTTTATTACTTGATTTAGGTAATGAATCTATATTTGATGATTCTATTTTAGATGTTATACATGACTATTTAAAACGAAAAGAAATTCCATTAAAGAAGGTAATATTACAAACCGGTAATGCAAATGGTGAAAAATATTATAAAGATTATTGTTTCAGAAAACAATTAACTAATGGCGGATTAAATATATCCTGTTTAGAATACTTTGAATGGATGAGTAGTAGATTAGTAGCGGAAAATAAAAAACTTAAAAATGTCATTCTTCCAAAAAATATAGATTATACTAAGATAGAAAAAACATTTTTATGCCTAAATAGAGTACATAGATGGCATCGTATTAATCTATTTGTATTATGGAATCATTATGGATTAATTAATGATAGTTATTATACAATGAATGACAAATCTAATTTCCCTATAGGTGATGGGTATGATAATGATATTTGGAGAAGAACTGTTGATGCTAAATTAGTTAATAAATTAGGATTAACTGAGGAAGATATAGACAAAATGCAAGCCACATTGCCTTTAAAAATAGATGAGTTTGTTGGACCGGCTATTATGGCAGAATTATATAGTGGAGTAGATCCGTATTATCAAACCAGTTTAATTAGCATTGTTACTGAAACCAATTTTGAAAACAACGATATTTTTAATACAGAAAAGATATTTAAACCAATGGTTCATCGACACCCTTTTATTTTAGTAGGCCCATATAAAACATTAGAATATTTAAAAGAAATGGGATATAAAACATTTAGTGATTTTTGGGATGAGAGTTATGATGATATTGAAGATCCGACTGAACGGTTATTAAAAATAGTAGAAATATGCAGGGAGATTCAAGGTTGGGATAATACCAAAAGAAAACAGTTTTTTTATAAATCAATGGTAATAACTAATCACAATTATGATTTATTAACTTCTCAATATCCAGATAATATGCGTAAAAATTTCTGGCATAGATTAAGAGATTATGTTTCTTTTGAGAAACATAAAAAGAATTAAATAAAACCTTTAATGACCTGACTATAATCATTCATAGCAGATTGTATTTTATTATTGGTTGAGTTAGGTCTACATGGTTTACAAAAACTTGTTATAAAATTATTATAAATTTCTTTGTGTTTATCACTACACCATATATCTCTAAAGTCATCATCTATCCAAGAGCCTAATTTAGTATCCTCACGCCCTTTATACTCACAGCATAGATAAATGTTTCCATCAGCACAGAAACTAGGGAACAAAAACATCTGATGGCATCGTTTATATTCTCTTGCATCATATCTACCTAATGATACATCTGCCTTAATGCCATAAAACTCACTAGCAGTTTTAATTCTATTAGCAACCTCATCATTCATAATAAAGCTATGTCCGTTCAATACCATTGGTCGTAAATGTACTGCACGTGCTTTCACATCTCTTGCATATTCAAATATACTGTTGATTTCTATTTGGCTTGTGTTCTCCGGCATCAATAGTGCTTTTATATCTAACGGAACACCTCTACTACCTAACTCTCTTGCAGTCTCTTTGACTCTATCAAAAGGACTATCTGTCATTTTGCTTTTGCGTATTAGTTCATATGTGTCAGGATTTCCGCTATCAATGTCAAGTCCTACATAAGCCATACGTTTTAACTTATCATCACTTATTGTTAATATTTTATGTAACCTAGTTCCATTTGTGTTCATGGCCGCAACATAACCCTTGTCAATTACATCTTCTAATAAATCTTCATACCCGGGAAGTAATGTGGGTTCTCCACCGCCACTAAAGATTACGTTAGATAATGTACCTATAATATTGCTGTCATGTTTTCGCCAGTTGTATAGTCTATCTATCAGTTTACTATACTGCTCTACGGACTGGTACACCGGCAACTCTGTTCTGAATTGCTCGGTGTTGCAGTAATAGCAGGCTTGATTGCAGATATTTGTAGTGTCTAAATCTATCTGCCAGGGTAGTATCTTACCAGGTATGTTGCCTTGTATCCAACGTGAGACTAATTGATATTGATCCATTAATCATATTTAGACAAAAGAAAACTTACGGTCAACTTTTAAATATTCAAGTCCGTCACGTGAACTTTTTTTGAAATTACCTTTAATCTTAATGTCAGTTTTGTCAACTGTCATATCTAACAATGAGAGTAATGGATTACTATTCTCAATATTGACATTGACAAGATTGTTATAACCATCACTAAACCAATATTCTTTGCGTTTATTGTGTCTAGTATTGACCGATAGTTTTTTAATAAACTTCAATTGTTTTACAGTTAATGTGTGCGGATCATCAATTCGTTTAATTTCTCGGTTGTAATCAAATGACATTTTTTCAAACTCAACATCATATTCATAAAACTCAGGTAAACGATACGCTAGTGGCAACATATTTTCTTTAAACATCTTACCATTACTATGTACAAAGGTGTTTAAATCTTCACGGAAAGAAGTAAAACCCTCATTCTTAAGTTTAAGTACCATAATTTTCTTACTGTAGTAGTCACGTATAACAGTAGCTTGTGTAATGTCATCCTCTGATACTAAACGAAACAAATCACTATCTAATAATTTAGTGATGGTAGGACGTACCTTATGGTCATCTTTAACTTTACGATATCGTGCCCAACATACACTCAATGCAAGAAGGTCTTGACTGATTTCATAGACTTCGTATTTTTTAACATTGTCATTGAAATCAAATTCTAAGTTACCGAGATTAATAGATTGAGCAGTAAACCCCCCACTTAGGAATCCGCCACCGCCGCCACCTATTGATATAGTAGGCGATGCACCATAACCAGTTGTAAGATTAGTTGTGAGTGAGCCGCTATTAATTGCGTTTGCAAGTTGTTTGCTTATGTTTGAATTAGCCAATTGTGATATCTTCCATTCCACTAGTGCGTAGTCGCACGATATGTCCCATCTGCCATTGTTTGGCTTCGAGACCCTTCATAATGCCAAGCCACCTATTGCGTAATAGTGCAACTTCGTTAATCAACACTTCCATATCAATTACTTCATCTTCACCTTCAGCATATTTTTCAGCATCACGGCTTGTCAATGCTCTATTATACGCTTCTAAATATTTTTGAAAATGTTTTCGGCGAATTCTCCGTAATTGAATATTGAGATAATTCAATACGGCTTCTATCTCTTGTAGTTGATTAAAACGATGTTCGGTGACGCCAGGGATAGCGGCAATGTTCTTTTCAACATTGCCGTATATCTTGACTTCTTGTTTAGCCGAAATTAATTCAGCTTCGTAATGAGTTATGAAATCGGGAATCACACCAAGATTTTGGGTGATGCGTGTATACCAATTCATTTAATCCCATTCTTCGTCTGCGTCATCTTCATCATAATCTTCATACGATTCTTCAACATCTTGTTGTGCCATATACTCTTTGAGAGCGGTGATAACTTCTTTCTCACCCTTAAAGGCATCTTTGATATCTTCAGCTTCGTAATTGTTATCAATCAGTAGATTGACTAGTGAATCGGCCGCTTCGCTACGGTCATTGAAATCAATATGTGAACGCAATGCGTCCCATACTTCTGCAACAAAATCTAAGTTCATTCTGCAACATCCTCCTCCGATGTTACATTACTTATCTTTGTTGTTGATTTTTGTGAATACTCAGTCATAACTTTGTCTAAACATCCATCTGTATTTGCTTCCCATGCTTTACGAAACTTCTTAATGATTTCACCATCAAGTGTTGTATAGACAAGACTGTTGCCTTCTTTCTTAACAAGTTCAGCCTTCTCAATCATGTCTAGTAGACCTGAGTAAGGGCTCATACCTGTTTCATAAGGAATTTTAACTTGCACAGATTCAAATGGTTTCGCATAACGTGTTTTCATAATCTTACATGCGGCACGAATACCTCGTACATCACTAATCTTATTACCATCTTCATCTTCTTTAAGTTTTAGTTTCTTCATAGCAACAACAATACTTGAAGCATAAACGAAACCTTGACCGCCTGAGATTTTATCATCTGGATCAAACATATCTTGTGAAGCATATGTGTGATTAGTTGCAACTAAGCCGATGCCCAATGAACCAAACATGTTTACACAGTTACGAACAAGTGCTGTTAGTGCTTTAGGCTTACGACCCATGTCACCTTTCATATCACCTGCTTCAAACTGATTAACGTCAGTCGGTGTCAATAGCATACCTAAACTGTCAATCACAAACAATACCTTAGGACGATCTGTTTCAGGTAGTGCTTTGTAATCTTTAACGAACATAGAAATAGTTTTTCCTACTTCGTCAATCATTGCCATGTTTAATTTTAATAGTTTATTGTCGGCAGTGTCTACACCAAGTGCGTGTAGCCATGCTTCGTCAAGGGCATTCTCTGAGTCAACTAATACTACAAAGATTCCTTGTTCTTGTGCGTGTCTGACGAGGTTTCCTGAGCAGATGAAGGATTTTCCTGCGCCTGACTCTCCGGCAAAGACAGTAACTTTACCAAGAGGAACGCCTTTATTAAAGTCGCCGCTAATGAGATAATTGAGAGCATAATTTCCTGTCGAGATCCAATCAGTAGGATCGTTAAATCCTATCGATAGACCTTCAATACTTTTTGTAATGTCCTTGCGGAATTTACTTACGTCAAAAGGTTTTGCCATTTAACTATCCACTTCCATACTGAGTGCTTCTTTAATTACTTCAAAAAGTTCTGCTTCTGTAGTGCAAAGAATCTTGCAATTCTTCCAATCGCTCTCATTGTCTCTTCCACCGACTTCAATCATAAAGCCGTTATCGTAGCGGTTAACAGTAAATGACTCATTTACTTTCGCTAATTTACTTAATTTCGTAGTCATCTTATTCTCCTTGTTATTTGTGTACACCATTAGTATACACGTTGAGTGGTTGTTTGTCTAGCATGTCTGGACATTTTTCTGTCAACATGTCAATTTCCCAATCATTAGGGAAATGCCTTAATGCACCTCTAGCTCTGTCCCTGATGATACTAGGGACACGTGGTGTACGACCTGGGTCGCATAGTTCCTCCAACAATTTTTTACCCTGCTTTAGGGCACGGTATCGTTCGTCTGGTAGTGTCATCGTGGTTCCTAAGGAAGGGAGCAATGCTCCCTATCCAATAAGTATTACTTATTTTGTCTAGCACGAATCATCGCTAGGATGTCCTGTGCCTTATCCGTTGAAGTTGTCTTTGGAACTTCAATAGGAGCCGATGCTGTAGTAGATGCTTCATCATCCCAAGGTGCTGTAGAAGCTTCTGCTACGGGTGCAGTTGCGGGTGCTCTAGTTTCAGTAGTAGCTGTAGGTTGTGCCGCGGTCGCGCCTGCTGGTGCTTCAAGTCCCCAAGGACGATAGTATGCGCCCCAACGTTCGTTGTCGAACGGTTGACCATCAACTGATGCTTCAAACATTTCCTTGATGATACGCAATTCTGCTTCACCGGGCTTCTTAGGCAAGAAGTCGGCTAAGTTAAACAAACCATGTGCTTCAATAGCGGCTTGTTCTGCTTCTGTGAGAGGACTCTCTTTACGTGCCCAGTTACTAGTAGAATAATCTGCGTAACCACCCTTGCTTGTTTTCTTAATATTAAAATCAAGACCACGCAAGAAGTCTGTTGGCAATTCTTCAATCTCCGGATCCATCAAACCAGCTTTAACGATTGGAATGATTTGTGGGCTGATGATAAATCTACGAATAGGATTTGCAGGTGTCTTGTCATCACCTAGTGGGTTTTGACGAACAAAACCTTGGAATAGATAACTACGTTTCTTCCAATACTTGTTAGCCATTTCTTTCAATGATTCGTCTTTATACCAAGGACGAACTTCTGCCAAGATAGGGCAGTTGTCACCATACATCTCTACGCATGGTACTTGTACTTCAATTCGCTTAACGTTGGAATCACCCTTAACGCCATTGAATGGAAGTTTGATAATTTGTTTCTCTACCCAAAAGAAATCATTCTTTGAGTTGCCATCTGGTAAGAAACGAATACTGGCAGTAGTGCCTTCATCCATGTTCCAGTGTGCGTAAACTGAGTTATCAGATTGGGTGTTAGAACCCTTGTTGCTTGTTTTGTTTTCTTGTGCCGCGATACGAGCACGAATGTCTGCTAATGATGCCATGATATTTTCCTTAATAAAATTGAGATGGTCTCTGTTTTAGTATTCGACACTCACCATGAATGTCTAACACAAGTGTAAGTATAGCAGTACTTTACTCTCATGTCAATAGTATTTATGCCATATGTGGGAAACCGCATATTTTTATGCGGTTTATTTACCCTTTTTAGAAACGTTTCTTTGGCTTGTTTCGTTTGCGGGTATTAAGAGTTTTGTCTGCTACTTTTTTCACTGCTACTACTTGCGGTGTTGGCATCTGTGGCAATTGTTTTTGAATCATTTGCAACATCTTAGCATCAGCAGGATCATTTGGGTTTAATTTTTGTCCACCAATCTTAACTGGCTCATTTGGCATTGTCTGTGTTTGTTGTTCAGGTTCACTTGGTGTATTTGCCTGAGGTGTCATATATGGATTAGGACGATCGGTTGTTTGCGTTGCTTGCTGTTGCGACTGAGTATTAGCAGTTGAACCCATTTTAGTGCCTTCTTTTGCCGTTGGGAAGCCATTTGCTTCACGCCAGGCATTATCAAACGTAATGTATGTTGGATCATCTGGTCCGACTGTTAGATTAGCACTTTGCCATCCGTTATTAGTTTTTACCCATGAACGTGCTTTTGCATCTAGTACATGAGGTGTTAACTTTGGTGACACATCTACGATGCCATCAAACTCTTTAACAAATGCAGGATTAATTTTTTGTTTAACCCCTTGAACCTGACTAGTAGGCTTTGGTGTTTGTTGTTGTGTTTGTTGAGTCTGCTGTGGTGTAGTTTGTTGCGTTTGTTGCGGCGTAGGCTGTTGTGTCTGTGTAGGTTGCGTTGTTTGTTGAGTCTGCTGTGCTTGTTGTTTACGTTGTACAGCAGGTACATTAGTATTCTGACCTACCCAATTTGGTGTAGTAGAAGCTGTTGTAGGTTGCTGAGGTGTTTGTTGTGCAGGCTCAATCTTACGTTGTACTGGTTGCTGTAATGGTTTACCCATTATATCTAAACCTTTACCTTGACCTGCAGGTCTTGCAAACTGTTTAGTCAGTGCATTGTTATATGATTTAGTTTGTACTCTTCCCGGTGTTAGCAAACCTTTTTGTGGGTCAGTACCAGAGGCTGCTCCTGCAGTATTTTTGCCTGCATCACGATTTGCTTGACGTTGTGCCCTTACTGCGGCTGCGGCACGGTCTCTATCAAGCTGTGATTTGTAATCACCACCCATTGGATTCTGTACACGAACAACTTCAGTAATACGCATTACTTTCTCACTAATCTTCTGATAGTATCTAGGTCGTCTTGACCTTCAGGTAATACACCTTTAGGACCGCCACGCATAGTGTATTGGCTACTTGCTTTCATGCCGTCCATACGTGCTTTACTTAGTGTTCCTTTTTTGCCTGCTCTGTCAGTCTTGTACACATCATCAGGTGTGAATAAAGTTTTATTTGCAAGTGAGTCGTAATTTTGTGCTTTACCACCATGTCTGCCAGGATAACCACCTCTGAGAGCATTCATAGCGTCTCCGATGGAATGAAAGGTGCCGTTAATTTCTTCGTCACTTTCGCTGTCACTAAAGTTAACCTTAATCTCGCCTGTTTTCAAATTGTGCTCAATGTTACCACTGGCATAATAGCCGCCTTCGCGGTCATCGTATTCGAATGTTTCTATGTTAGGATCAATTGAATCTTCCTGATACCAACCACCTAGTTTTGAAATTGCTTTAGCCAAATTTCCTTCGCCTTCAGCCATTGTCACACCAAGTGGACCACGGTCATCTTTAACTCCGCCAGCTTTCATCAATGCGGCGCGAGCGGCATAATCTTTACGGTCAACATCTTTGGCAGCTTGTTTGATTGGAGGACTTTGGAATTTCTTCTCAACGTGCTTCAATGGATCAAACTCTTCACCAACTAAGTCACCAATCGTTGCTGGCTTGTTAGCTTTAGGTCCTTTGTTACGCCACTGACCTGCTTCACCTGTAGCATAGTCACCTGCAAACTCACCATTTTCTTCTAAACGTTCTTCATCTTTGGAGTGACCCATATTAGGCTTACCATGTTGTGCATGTGATGGGATACCGGCTTTCTTCTGCAAGTCTTTTAATAAATCTTCTTCGCTTCCGCCACCCAATTTATCAAATACTTTACTTCCAACTTTCTTAACTGCGTCCATCATGCCTTCGTCAACACCGCCTAGTGATTGTTCAACTTGTTTGATCCAACCACTTACATCACTTGAACCAATTTCTTCTGTGTCACCTACAAAATCTGCAATGTCATCAATCGCTTGAGCAACTTTTACAGGACCATACTTCTTTAACAAGTCTAGGCGTTGCATTAAGATTCTACGAGTAATAGCACCGGCTACTGGATTTTGATCTCCATCTTCACTTTCAGGAACGCCTTGCGGGTTATTACTTGTTAAGCTTTCATCTTCTGTTAAATCTTCTTCAGCGTTGTCAGTTTCATCATCGACTTCGTTATCTTCAATATCTTCATCACCTTCAATTAACTTATCTGCCCACTCACTCAATTCGTTAACTTCTGACATTTCAGAAATCTTCTTTTGTAATTTGGATAGTATTGGCATTACTGATTCGATGCGTGGATCAACTGTTTCTTGTACAAACAATTCGTTGATGTTGCTCATATCACTGTCGTCTTCCATTAATGGAGGAGTCCATGATTCAAAGTATGCATTGTAACCACGGTGACCAGCTAGTTTACCTAGACTTTCACGCAATGATTGGTAATGATTAATACCTTCAGCAATCAATTTCTGTGTTGACTCTGTGAACTGACCATTGCGAGTAGCACGAACAAATCCTGCCATCTTAGAATATTCTTCACATAAGCTACCAATATGATTCCAACGGTCATCATGCGGCTTGCCACCTTCTGCAATGTGTCTAGCATATACACGTGCAATGCCAGGTCTTGTTGTTGGTGCTAAGAATCTTTCACCTTGTTCATTCTCTAGGAAGATACGTTCAACATTACGATAACGTTGTTCACCTTCTTCAATTTGGCGACTGTGTTGTAACACAATCTTTACACTAGGTACAGCATCACTGTAACTTGCTTTTTTACCCATTGGGTAGTAACCTTCTGCGATTGATTCTTTTTTCTTCATATATTCCCTCTTTGCCATGTCGTGCTTTAAGTTGCTTACATTACGTAATTCAAAACTCAATTGATATTTCTGTGAAAATTTCTTCAATTGATTTAATAATTGGTACCAAGATACATCACCTGCTTCTGATTCTTCTTTTTCACTATTAGCAATCTCATCACTAAAGTAAATGACTAATTTATGTAGTCCATCAATAGAGATAGTAACTGTTCCATAATCTTCTCCGTCTTTGACAAAGTTGAATTGGAAAACTTCTGCTTCTTCAGGAGTAGGAATTTCTTTACCTGCAGTACTTAGCATAGTAGGATCAAGACCCTTGCTGTGCAATAGTTCAAATAAAGTGCGGTTTAATGATTCTGTGTTTTTTGGCATAATAGTATTTATCTTTTATGTCTTAGCTCATCACCGCAAAGAACGGTAAAGGGGCGACAAATTCATCATGGTCACGTATCTGGTTCTCTAAATCAAAGTGGAAATCACTCAATTGCTGTAGCATACGTGTCACTAGTAAGCTAGCCATAATTAGGTCATCCGTGTCACCAATTTTAGCGGCATAACTACCACCGTGTGCTACAAATGCTTTTAATTCACTAATAAGACTACGACTATTTATGGTCATTTTCTTACTCTCAACCAATGTTTTAAACTTCGCACAACTTGCTAGTTTACTCTTATTTGTTGTATTGAATCCTCTACGACCTTTACCTGCTTCACTGATAAAGATACCCGGAATACCTGATTCACCGTATTCGTTTAATGACACGATTGCGGCTTCACCGATTCCGTTACACTCAATACTATAATAGATGTTGTTAGGTTCGCCGGTACACTCTGCTATGTATTTGTTAATCTGAGACAGTAGTTTAATTTGACTTGGGATATCAGTTTTATTGTGCTTCCATTCACCAATCTGTTTAGTTGTATTTGCTTCAAAGATTTGAATAGCAGCCGGATCACCACCTGTACCAAGACTTGGATCTAATCCTACACAGTATAGATTACCTTTCTTAGGTGTGTCATACCAACGAACTTGTCCTATACGGCTGACAGGTTCTATACCTTCCATAGCAATTAATGTATTTGGATTAATTAATGTTTCGTCAGCAATAATGAATTCGCAACCAATCTCTCGGTTGAAACGATCATCCCCAAGTTGTGCTCTTATTTCGTCAGCCCATTTTTGATCTCGTCCTGGTTGTTCACTCCAATGAGCACGATATGCTCTGAAGCCGTTAACACCTAGTTCTGTTGTGTTACCAAAATCATCTTCAGTCTTGTTAGCACCTTTCCAAATATAAGCAAATTGATCCTCATCACTGTTCGGAGTACTTGTGATAATAGCTTTACCACCAGTTGATAATGTAGGAGTAATCGCTGTCCAGAACTCTTTAGCAATACTTGGTCGAACGAATGCAAACTCGTCCAGATACAATAGTGTAATGGACATACCACGACCTGTATTTTCAGTAGTTGTTGCACTTACAATACGAGATCCGTTCTCAAAGTCTAATGATCCTTTGTTGTACGTTGTTACACCTGCTTTAATGTGATCGGGGCAATTCTCATATGCGTAACGAATACGTTGCATAATCTCCTGAGCACCTGTATATTTGTGCGCCGCAACTAAGATAGTACTGTCTGGCACAAACATTGCGTACCAGAGTAAGTATCCTGCGGCTGAAGTTGACTTACCTGATTGTCGAGGCATCAAGCTGATTGAATAGCGATACCTATGATATGTATCAATCAATCGTTCCTGATAGGGCCAGGGGTGATACAACATACTACCTCTTGTCGGGTGTTGTATATAGAAGAAGTTATCCATAAAGTATAGATAACCGTTAATAGGGTCACAGCATTTAATAAAATCCTGTAGTTCTTTATCAGTTTTAAAAACTGTTTTAGTATAGGGATTTTTAACTAGTGATGGTGAAGTACTCATAGTGAGTATTTATATCCAGAAAAAAACGGCAGAGCCGTTTTTCTTATTTGATATCTAACGGTCTTTGTTTAGTAGCTAGAATACAATAGAATTTTTCTCTGGCTGTAAAATCTTCTCCAGTATCTTGGTTTGTTCCACCAATATCAAACTCTAAGTTATTGAATACATCAATGTCAAAGCCACAACGTGTAAGCAATGCGGCTAGTTGATTCTGTCCTAAAATACTATAGTGATTTAGATTCCATTCATGTCTACGGTCACAATCGGGGGCAGGAACTTCAATGTAAATTTTGCCGCCTTGTTTTAATAAACGATTGTATTCCATTAAACTAAAGATAGGATATGGACTATGTTCTAATGCGTGACGTAAAAATATAAAATCTACTGATTCGTCAAAGTATCCGTCTTTTTGTGGGATAAAACTCAAATCATATTTTGCAATTTTATGACCTTTACTTTCACAGATTTGAATATCACCTGGGCTCAATGTAACGCCGGTAACATTTGTATATTCACGTTCTTTCATTCCATCTAAGAAATAACCAGGGCCGCAACCTAAGTCTAATATTTTAGCATTTTTTGGTAAATTTAACGGATCTACGTATTTTGTAATCATCTCTTTAGTGAGATTTTCATGCATTGGGCTATTACCCTCATCATATATATGTGCTGTATACAACCATTCGTTGTAAAATTTTAACTTGATTAAGTCGAGGGTATTGTTAATGTCAATCATTGAGATTCCTGTAATTTGATATAATTACTTATTCTCAAAACTGACAGTGAAATTATTTTCTTTTGTAACCTTTGAATGGTTTAACTGTACTCTGGGTGTTGGTGCCATCTAATTCTTTACTTGTTAGATCGCCCTTATTTAAATCATGGTAGTCTGATCCAGCGGCTTTGTATGCCATCATTAACATGTCTTGTTCTTGTTGTGTATAGGGTACTGCAATATTGTATCTTCCAGCCCAACTTTCACCGTCCATGTCTGGCACAAACGTGCCGTCAGTTGAGGCTGCTGCCATCATTATTCTATTCAACTCATATATACGATCTGCCGCGTTCTCATCACGGAACTTGTGCAAGCCCTTTGTTGAAACTTGTTTTCTATTTCCTATTTTACCAACTTTAGATTCGGATACAAACTCACTTGCTCTCATCGTTTATATCCTTTAAAGGCCTTCAATGGTGATTGTGTTAGCGTATCATCCATCTCATCACTTCCGGGGGTACTGACTGATTTTTTACCAGACTTACCTATTTTATGTAATGCTTTATCGATTAATTCACCTACACCAGAATCCATCGAACTAACGATTTGATGCTCGCCCCAACTGCTAGTCGCTTTAAATTCAGGTTCATTACCATCTCGAACTCCGTCTTTAATCCCACTCTCACCTCTTACGGCTGCAATTGCTACGCCAAATCTATACAACTCATAAAAGTCGTTATTTAGTAATGAGGGTATAATATACGTATTAGGAAGTGACTTATCTACTACATCTAATCCATCATGCACATCCTGTAGTTTTTGTTCAACAATAAATTCTTTAGCTCGCATCTTAGCCTGCTTCTGTACTGATATCAAAATCATCTTGCGTAGCCATTACTGAATCAATATATCCATTTAATTCAATGTTTAATCCATTTGCTGTATCACCTATATAGGTTATTTGACCAGACACGAAATGTAGTAACACTTCGTTTACTATAGGGTTAACCATCAATCTAACATTGCCATCAAACACATCCATGTTATAGCGTGTTAATGAGTTACCAAAGAATGTAGTTCCATAACCAGTGTATTTGACATTTGCAGTGTCATTAGATATTTGTGCTGTTATAGTAATTTCTTGGCTATCAGGAGTTCCGGTATCGCTGGATCTAACTTGAAAACTTCCTTGCGTAAATGTGTCAACTGGAGTTTCGAATATAACTTGATTTGGTGTTGTTCCGACACTGTAAACAGTAGATGTAACTGTGCTAACATAAAACAAGTTACTGAAGTTATTGTTAATCTTCTCAAACGCAACACGTAGTGGATCACCTTGACCGTCGTTAGGTGTAGCACCTACGTTGATGTATTCTTGGTTGTTATACGGTCCAACTGGCTGAGTAAATGTTAGCATTCTTGCAGTAGGATCTACTATAACCATATTATTTCCAGAGTCACCGTCGATAGACGGAAACGTTGAAAAATCGTTGTTTGTTGTATCAATAACCTGTTGTGTCATTATAATTCCTAGACTATAATATATTTATCAAAAGCCTAGCCAATTCTTCCTTGGTGGTTCAATTACAACTGGGGTTTTACTGCGCTGGATCTCTTGCAATGCTCTGATTGCTTCTAATTTGACTTGAGTATCTGCGCTTTTAGTCATTTCAATCAATACTGAAACCCTTGCGGCTTCACTCACTGTAGCATCACGGCTTATTGATTTTTGTGCGTCTACATACAACTCAAAGTCTTTGTTGGTCGCACAACCAGCTAGTAGCAAACATATTAAAATATATCTCATAATATGCTATTATTTTACGTTGTCAAATATCTTTTTCTGTTCATTGTACCAATCTTGCCATCCATCTACTTTAGTTGAGCATTCATGGTAAAGAGAATAGTTATATACGATGACTTTAAGCATTTCTGTAATAGCTACCTTATCACCCTCAATCTTCTTAAGACTTTCGCATTTTTTCATTAATTCAGGGGTAGCATTGGGGAACTTTTGTTTTACAGGAACAGTTGTTGAGCATCCAGCCAATAATAGAAGTATTAATAGATATTTCATTTTGTAGCCGCCTTATTCAATTCAGTAGCTTGATTATGCAAATCTATAATTTCTTTAGGGACAGGGCAGTTTTCAATGTACTTGATAACTTCTTCTTTTTTGACTACTTCTTTGTCAATGTACTTGATAATATCTTTACCCTTCTCACGGATAACCTTAGTCTTTTCTACAATCTTTTCCTGTATTTCTATATTCTTATTTGCAGATTGTGCTTCAGCTTGTGCGACTTTAGCTTCCATTTCTTTGACTCTAAGTTCCCATTCTTTATAGTCGGCTAAGCCGCCCTCAAGATAGACACCCAAGACAAGTACAAGTATGCTACAAACTTGTATAGCAAATTGATATGTTTTGACAAAAGGAATGAATCCTAGGACGAATCCTGCTATTGTGCCCAAAATACCTAATCCAAAGATTATATGTATTGCGGCGTCGGGTAGTATTGATAGTATCCACATAGTATCCTTATTTATGCAGAATTTCGTACAACTCAGGATTTACTTCTTGTAATGGTAGTCTGTGGTGCTTATCTACAAGACTGTTAAAATCAAAAAACCGATCTAATATTTCACCGTATTCAACTGTAGTTAAGCACTTGTTCTTCAACGATGTCAACTGATTGTAAAATAACGGTTTTTGATACTTGCATTTTGTTCGAACCCAATCTTCGATTCTACCCCAGCATTTCAGCTTATAATCATAAGGTAAATTTACAACGTTTAGATAGTCAGGATATTCTAAATTATTTAAGAAAATATCAACTATAGAATGACCCGCCTTTCGATTGAATTCCTCACAATATTCAAATAAATCTACAATATTTCCTATGTTAGTTATTTGTATCACCGGCGAAACTCTGATAGTCACATTGGTGTAATTTCTAGCTACTAGATTTTCTAAATTATTTGATATCTGATTCCAGTCACTAGGATATCGTAGATATTCTTGTACATCTTTGTATCCATCGATACTTGCAAAAAATACAACTTCTTTGAATTGTGATATCAAATCAAAAAATGTAGATTTGTCATTGGTCATGTTTGAATTGATGATTAGCAATATGTTCTTGCTATACCCTTCAGCAATTAACTTCTCCAACAGTTCAAAATTCTTTTTTATTAACGTAGGCTCTCCACCTGTAATGTAGAGCATGTTGAGCTTTTCTAAGTTTGAGAATACATTTTCTTGGAATGTTTCTGTCTCGTACCATTCATTGATATTATAATCAAAATTGTCATAGTACTTTTGTAACTCAGGATGTTCTATTGCTTGTTTGTCAAGTTGACTACTATTGATAGGAATGCAACTCCTACATTTAAGGTTGCAGAGATTACCAAATCTCAAATCAAAATACTCTATACTAGTATTTGCTATTGCACTAGTCTTAATGAGGTCGTTCTGGTATCGTTTATTAGTAATTAATCTCTTACTCTCTTTACCATAGCTTTCATTTTGGGTGCATTGGATACAGCCCGGGACTTCTTCTCCCTTTAACATCTTTTCTCTGATGTTAACATAGTCAGGACTATTGTAGAAATCTTCTATCTTATCATAGCCAAGATTGTATTTGGTACCATCTGGTTTTTTAATATAGTCTTTAGAAATACAACATGGCTTAATGCTACCATCAGGGTCAACTGATACATTATTCCATGGCATTATACAAAAACTTTTATTCATAAAACTTTATAACCTTCTCAGCTATATAGTCCACTTCTTCGTCAGTAAGTTCTGGATACATAGGAAGACTGATTACTCCTCGACTTAACATTACGCTTGTAGATAATAGGTCAGGCTTTGTTAAATGTTTTGCTGTGGGAAGATCACCTAATACATATTCATAATGAATTTTACTATCTATTCCGTGTTCTTTTAAATGTGAATTTAATGAACCACGATCATTCAAATACATTACAAACTTCTGATGTGCATGCGGGTCAGTGGTATCTGATAAACAACGTAAAGGTAGTTCTCTAAATTTATCACACCAATACTTTGCTATCTCACCTCTACGTACTTGCCATTCATCTATATACTTTGCTCTAACAAGAATCTGAGCACAATCTTGCTCACTCATTTTACTGTTAGTTCCTACATCGTGAAATGCAGGCTTGTTGTTGTCTCTATGTGTTGCGGCGAACAAGTATAGTTGTTCGTCATTAGTAACAATAGCACCACCGTTACCAGAACTAGGCAAGTTCTTTGTAGGGTCAAAGCTGATTGACATACCGCTACCAACATCTCCGTCACATACTAACCAGTGTTGTGCCCCGTCAACAATCACTGCATTTGCACTAGCATATCCTGCAATAGGCCATGGTTTGCGACCTGCATAACCCATTACACAAGTGTATCCCTTAAGACTATTCTCTACATCAATAACACCATTCTTATCTGTGTCAACTAAGTCTACATCCCATCCAGCACTTAATAATGAGTTCAATGTTGCTGGATAAGTTAAATTAGGAATACGAATCTTAGGAGAATTTTTAAATGTATCTAAGTGTTTCTTTTTCTTATAACGTGCAATAATCTCTAATGCCTGAGTACCGCTGTGAACTGTTATCGCATACTTTGTTCTAGTACGATGTTTAAGCCATTCTTCAAACGATCGGGTATAATGACCGCCTACAAGTTGTCCGTCTTTAAGGGCACGGTGAGTTGCATCAAGCAACTCTTCACCGATGTTCTTATACTGTCTTGCTAGACCAAAATGGGGAATTACTAAGCCACTCATAATATTTTTCAAAGCCTTCTTCTACATCTACTTTAGGATCATATCCAAAGTCTCTACGAGCGGCATCAATGTTCAATGCGCCACGACTTGGGAAGTCAGCGTCTTTATCTCTAACATTGATAGTACCTTTACCTGCACACTTAACTGCCAAGTTTGCCGCATCAAGTAATGTTCTGCTATGTGACTTAGTGATGTTGTATGTTTTGTTCATTGTATTCTCACTTAGTGCGGCACCAACAATGCCATCTGCGGCATCTTCTACATACGTGAAGTCTAATGTTTCATTAGCGCCGTTAACATTCAGTGTGCCATCACGCATTGCGGTCAACATAAACTTGGCAATAACACGATCCTCAACATCTAGTTCACCATACACAGCACTAGGACGAATGATTGTGTGACTAAAGCATCCACG